>CAUYQU010100167.1:0-35564 GCA_963574635.1 Cheracebus regulus
CTATTGGTTGTTAAGGCTTAGCTGCTATTGGTTGTTAGGGCTTAGCTGCTATTGGTTATTAAGAAGCTATGGTTGCAGCACCTTGTTTGCATACTGGGCTCTTTAAGAGAAGACCAGGCTGTGCGAGCAAGGGAGAAGGGAACATGTCTGAGCATGCCTGAGCTTGCTTGGGGCTTGTAAAAGGGAAAAAAGTGGGGGGTGGTGGGGGGTGCTTCCAAGCTCCCAACAAGGCAACCGGCCTTACATTGTCCAGTGGCATCTGATCTTGGCTCACTGTAACCGCTGCCCCCCAGGTTCAAGTGATTCTCCTGCCTCAGGCTCCTGAGTACCTGGGATTATAGGCATGTGCCACCATGCCTGGCTGATTTTTTGTATTTTTGGCAGAGACAGGGTTTCACCATGTTGGCCAGGCTGGTCTCAAACTCCTGATCTCAGGTGATCCATCCGCTTTGGCCCCCAAGCATGAGCCTCTGCACCAGGCCCTAAATACAATATACATTTATGTTTTGTTTTGTTTTGTTTTGTTTTGTTTTAGAGACAGAGTCTTGCTCTGTCACACAGGCTGGAGTGCAGTGGCGCCATCTCAGATCACTGCAACCTCCACCTCCCAGGTTCAAGCGATTCTCCTACCTCAGCCTCCTGAGTAGCTGGGATAACAGGCAGACCCGCCACCACATCCAGCTAATTTTTTGTATTTTTAGTAGAGACGGGGTTTTCCCATGCTGACCAGGCTGGTCTTGAACTCCTGACCTTGTGATCCACCCATCTCGGCCTCCCAAAGTGCTGGGATTGCAGGCATAAGCCACCACGCCAGTGCCACAATATACCTTCTTAAAAATAGGTAGCCAGGTGTAGCGGGTGGCTCATGCTTGTAATCCCAGCACTCTGGGAGGCTGAGGTAGGTGGATCACGGACCAGGAGTTCAAGACCAGCCTGGCCAACATGGTGAAATCCCATCTCTACCAAAAATACAAAAATTAGCCAGTTGTAGTGGCCAACGCCTGTAATCCCAGCTACTCGGGAAGCTGCAGCACAAGAATT
Source organism: Cheracebus regulus (assembly GCA_963574635.1). Taxonomy (NCBI): domain Eukaryota; kingdom Metazoa; phylum Chordata; class Mammalia; order Primates; family Pitheciidae; genus Cheracebus; species Cheracebus regulus. Next base: position 1,042 of record CAUYQU010100167.1, read on the forward strand.
GCTTGAACCCATTAGGCAGAGGTTACAGTAAACTGAGATTGCACCTCTACACTCCAGGCTGGGTGATGGAGCAAGACTCTGTCTCAAAACAATGAGGGGAAGGGGCTTTATATTTTAAGCAGTTTTAGGTTCATAGCCAAATTGAGCAGAAAGCATAGAGAATTACCATATACCCAAACCTCCCAACCACATACACACCACCTACACTATGCGTTCTGTGGCTTTAAAAATGTGTGATGACACCCATGCAGCATTGTAGCATCATACAGAGTAGTTTCACTGCCTAGAATTCCTCTGTGCTCCCCCTATTCATCCTTTCCTTCTCCCTAATCCCTGGCAAACATTGATCTCTTTGCTGTCTCCATAGTTCTGCCTTTTCAAAAATATCATACAGTTGGAATATGTAGCCTCTTCAGAATGGCTTCTTTTACTTAGTAATATTCATGTAAGTGTTCTCCATACCCTTTTGTATCTTAATAGCTCATTTCTTTTGAGCACTAAATATTTCCTTGGACATATCATGGTTTGTTTATCCATTCATCTACTGAAGAAAATCTTGGTTGATTGCAAGTTTGGGCAATTATGAATAAAGCTGCAACAAAGATGCATGTGCAGGTTTTTATGCGGACAGTAACTTTTCAACTTATTTGGGTAAATACCAGAGAGTGTGATTGCTGAATCATAAACTAAAAGTATGTTTAGTTTTATAAGAGACTGCCAAACTGTCCTTCAAAATGGCTGGATCATGTTTTACTTTTATCAGCAATGAATAAGAGTTCCTGTTGTTTCATATTTTACCTAGAACTTGGTATGGTCAGATTTTGGGATCTTGGCCATTCTAATAAGCATATGGTGGTATTTCGTTGTTGTTCTAATTTGCAATTCCTTAATGACACAATGTTGAGCATCTTTTTCTATGCTTACTTGTCATTGCTATCTGTTTGATAAGGTATCTGTTAAGATTTTTGGCCCATTTTAAAATTGGATTGTTCATTTCCTTGTTGTTGAATTTTAAGAATCCTTTATATATTTTGGAAAACAATCTTTTATCAGTTATGTATTTTATAAATAGTTTCTCTCAGTCTGTGGTTTATCTTATATTCTTTTGACAGAGTCTTTTGCACAGCAAAAGTTTTTAGTTTTAATAAAGTTCAACTTCTAAATTAGTTATGGATAGTGCTTTTGATACTGTATCTAAAAACTCACTCAGATTTTCTCTCATGTTATAGTCTAGGAGTTTTATGTTTTTTTCTTTTTACATTTATGTGTATGATCCATTTTGAGTTCATTTTTGAGAAAGATATACAGCCTGTATCTGAATTTATATATGTATGTGTGTGTGTGTGTGTGTGTGTATATATATATATATGGGTTTTTTTTTTTTTTTTGCATTTCAGGCCAAGTTGTTCCAGTATCATTTTGTTGAAAAGACGATCTTTTCTCCATTGCTTTGCCTTTGCTCCTTTGTGAAAGATCAGTTAACTACATTTGTGTGAGTCTATATCTGGGCTTTCTAGTCTCTTCCATTGCTCTATTTGTTTATTCTTTTACTAGTGCCACACTGTTTGGTGACTGTTGCATTATAGTAAACTTTTTTTTGAGACAGAGTCTTAATCTGTCACCAGGCTGGAGTGCAATGGGGTAATCTTGGCTCACTGCAACCTCTGCCTCCAGGGTTCAAGCAATTCTCCTGCCTCAGCCTCTCTAGTAGCTGGGATTACAGGTGCAGGTCACATGCCCAGCTATTTTTTGTACTTTTAGTAGAGATGGAGTTTCACCATGTTGGCCAGGATGGTCTTGATCTCTTGACCTTGTGATCTGCCCGCCTTGGCCTTCCAAAGTGCTGGCATTACAGGCATGCGCCACAGTGCCTGGCCTACAGCAAACTTTGAAGTTGGAAAGTATTGTTCCTCTGGCTTCTTTTTAGTCTTCTGACTGTTCTTCTCATGTAATATTTTGTTGCCTATTCTGAATCTTCTGCCTCTTCCTATAGTCTTTAGAATCAATCGATTTGTTGATATTCACAAAATAACTTGCTGGCATTTTTATTGGGATTGTGTTTAATTTATTGATCACATGGGGAAGAACTGACATTTTAACAATTGAGTCTTCCTATCCATTAATGTGAAGTACATCTTCATTAATTTGGTTCTTTGATTTTTCACAATCCGAGTTTTGTATATAGAACTTGTACATAGTTTGTTAAAGTTATATCTATGTCAACTCTTGAACAATGAGGGGTTAGGGGTGCTGACCCCCCATGCAGTTGAAGATCCAAGTATAACCTTTGACTCTCCAAAAACTTAATCACTAATAGCCTACAGTTGACCAGAAACTGCACTTTTAACATAAGCAGTAAATTAACACACATTTTGTATCTATATCAAACTATGTATATGTTATATATGGTTGACCCTTGAGCAACATGCATTTAAGATTTTTTTCTTTTCTTTTCTCTTTCTTTTTTTTTTTTTTTTTTGAGATGTAGTCTTGCTCTTGCAGCCCAGGCTGGAGTGCAATGGTGCCATCTCAGCTCACTGCACCCTCTGCCACCCAGGTTCAGGTGATTCTCCTGCTTCACGCTCCTGAGTAGCTGGGATTACAGGTGCTCACCACCATGCCTGGCTAATTTTTTGTATTTTTAGTAGACACGTGGTTTCACCAATTTGGGCAGACTGATGTCTAACTCCTGACTCCAGGTAATGTCCCTGCCTCAGCGTCCCAAAGTGCTGGGATTACAGGCGTGAGCCATCGCGCCAGGCCAACAGAAATTTTTTTCATAAACATATTGGAAAAATTTTTTGAGATTTGAAACAACTTGAAAAATTCACGAATGAACCATGTAGCCTAGAAATAATGAAAAAAAAATGGGAAATAGGTTTATTATGGATGCATATAATATATGCAGATACTAATCTATATTATTATTTACCATAAAATAAAAGCCTATAATAAGGTAAAATGTATCAAAGTTTATGCACACAAGCACTTACAGACCACACATGGCACCATTCACAGTCAACAGAAATGTAAATAAACACAAAGATGAAATATTAAATTGTAACTGCATAAAATACACTGTAGTACATACTGCTTCATAATAGTTTTGTAACCACCTCCTCATGCTATTGTGATGAGGTCAAGTATTTTGAGTATTTGCTTAAAATGCCACGTGATGCTAATCAATCATCTCCACATGAGCAGTTCATCTCTCTAGTAAATTTTGCATCACAGTGAAAGTGATTTCTTGCAGATCTCACATATTTTTCATCATGTTTAGTGCAATACTATAAACCTTGAATAACACCATGGGAGCCACACGTAGTGCCACTAGTGATGCTGGAAGTACTCCCAAGAAGCAGAGAAAAGTCATGACATTGCAAGAAAACATTCATTGCTTGATATATACTGCAGATTGAGGTCTGCAGTTGTAGTTTCCAGTTATTTCAGACAGATGATTCATCTTGTAAATAGACCATGTAGGCTGGGCGCTATGGCTCATGCCTGTAATCTCAGCACTTCAAGAGGACAAGGTGGTAGATCACTTGAGGCCAGGAGTTCGAGACCAGCCTGGCCAATGTGGCAAAACCCCATCTCTACTAAAATTACAAAAATTAGCCGAGAGTGATGGGCTGCACTTGTAGTCCCAGCTACTTGGGAGGCTGAGGCAGGAGAATCACTTGAACCTGGGAGGTAGAGGTTGCAGTGAGCCAAGATCGTGCCACTGCCTTCCAGTCTGGGCAACAGAGCAAGACTCTGTCCCAGAAAACAAAACAAAACAAAACCAAGAAACCTTGCAATAGCTTTACAGAACTGTAAATGTATTTTCTCTTCATTAAGATTTTTCTGGGCCAGGCATGGTGGCTTATGCCTGTAATCCTAGCAGTCTGGGAGGCCAAGGCCGGCAGATCACTTGAGCCCAGGAGTTTCGCCACTAGCCTATGCAACATAGTGAGACTCATCTCTACAGAAAACACCAAAGTTAGCCAGGCATGGTGGTGTGCACCTGTAGTCCCAGCTACTTGGGAGGTTGAGGTGGAAGAGTCCCTTGAACCCGAGAGGTTGAGGCTGCAGTGAGTCAACGTCGTGCCACCGCACTCCAACCTGAGTGAGAGTGAGTATGGACAACTATGTAGAAATACATTTTTTTCCGTGATAACATTTTCTTTTCTCTAGCTTACTTAATTGAAAGCATAGTATACAACATATATAACATACAAAATATCTGTTGGGGCTCAGAAAACAATACCCTAAAATGAAGATCTCCATAGCAGCCCCAGAAGCAAACGTTTTTCTCTGGCCTTCTCCTGCTCTCATGTCTCTGAGTCCCATTCTCTCCTGAGTCTAGCCATAGAAACTAGAATCCCTCTTCCCCACACAGGTCATAGAAACCAGAACTCCTGTTTCCTGAAAGCCAGTCATAAAACCTAAAAACTAGCCATAAAGAAATTATCTGAGGGACCTTGTTTGACTGGAGGTCATGAAACTTCCATTCCAGAGAGAGCCCTGGCCCACACTCAGAAGGAGGGAATGCGTGCTCAGAGAGGCCAGGAAGAATCCAGGCAGGTAGGCCTTGCTGTCTATCCACATTCGATCAGACCCTTTTTGTCCAATCATATTTCTGCATAGCTGTCCATACTTCATTGAACCTAAACATAAAAATGGACAGTTTCCCCTATATCTTTGGGTCTTGATTCTGAAGGCTCCTATGTATATACGTTAAGTAAATGAGTACGCCTTTTCTGCAGTCAATCAACCTGCCTCATGTCAGTGATTTTTCAGCACACCTTTAACATAAGTGTTAATTGACTGTTTACGTTATCAGGATGGCTTCTAATCAACAGTAGGGTATTTGTAGGTAAGTTTTTGGGGAGCCAAAAGTTATACTTGGATTTTCAAGTGTGTGGAAGGTCACTGTCCCTAACCCCTGCATTGTTCAAGGGTCAACAGTACTATACTCCTCCCATATAATAAGCTAGACATCGTAATATGTTATTAAGACAACCATAAGGGGACAGGCATGGTGGTTCACACATGTAATCCCAGCACTTTGGGAGGCTGAGGTGGGCAGATCACTAGGTCAGGAGATTGAGACCATCCCTGCCAACACGGTGAAACCCCATCTCAAGAGAGAAAGAGAAAAAGAAAGAAAGAAGAAAGAAAGAAAGAAAAAGAAAGAAAGACAGAAAGACAGAAAGAAAAGAAAGAAAGAAAAAGAAAGGGAGGGAGGGAGGGAGGAAGGAAGGAAGGAATGAAAGAAAGAAAGAGAGAGAGAAAGAAAAAGAAAGAAAGGAAGGAAGGAAGGAAAAGTAAGCATCCATGTATTGGTTGATCAGTCACTTGATCATTAGCTCCAATAAGTTTTAGCTATTAGTAATTAATTGTGACTCAATGGGATGTTATAGAGCCATGAAATCATATATATATAATTTTTTAACAGATGTTTGTAATATGTTAGTAGACAAAGAGGTAAAGATTTGGAAAAAAAAATTGGAAGGATACATACCAAAATGTTTACAATGACAATCTCTCTGTCTGTCTATTTTTTTTGGAGACTGAGTTTCACTCTGTTGCCCAGGCTGGAATGCAATGGTGTGATCTTGGCTCACTGCAGCCTCTGTCCCAATCAGGTTCAAGTGATTCTCCTGCCTCTGCCTCCAAAGTAGCTGGGGTTATAGGTGCACCCCACCAGGCCCAGCTAATTTTTGTATTTTTAGTAGAGATGGGGTTTCACCATGTTGCCCAGGCTGATCTCGAACTCCTAACCTCAGGTGATCCACCCGCCTTGGCCTCCCAAAGTGCTGGGATTACAGGCGTGAGCTATCATGCCTGGCCTACAATGACAATCTCTTGACAATCTCTGGCTGGTAGGCTTTCAGGGGAGGTGATTTTTGTTTGCTTACACTCATGTGAAGATTTCAGGGTTCTATTATTAGCTGTGAAGACACACTGGAAACAACGTATTCGGAGATCTATTATTAGCTGTGAGGACACGTTGGGAACATAACAGTTTCCTTGGGTCCACTCAGAGCCGATCACTCTCATGGCAGACAGGATTACAAACTTTGTCTGGGTTGAGAAATGCCAGCCACATTTCTCATCAGCACATCCTGAGCACCATTCAAAAATTTATCAGTGAATATTGACTGTCACATCTACTTCTCTATGGCCCTCTAGAGGTGAAAAAGGCTAACAACCATGTAACTGTACTGAACAACTACACAAAGATAAGAATTGAGCACCTTGCTCTTGGAGGAATAGCTATTATTCAGTAACCAGTCCTGAGCTTTGCCAGTGCAAGACAATCTTTAAGAAAGGCTTAAGGCCAGATGCGATGGCTCATGCCCGTAATCCCAGCACTTTGGAAGGCCGAGAAAGGTGGATCACTTGAGGTCAGGAGTTCAAGAGTAGCCTGGTCAACATGGCAAAACTCTGTCTTTACTAAAAATACAAAAATTAGCTGGGCCTGGTGGCATGCACCTGTAGTACCAGCTACTTGTGAGGCTGAGGCAGGAGAATCTCTTGAACCCGGGAGGCGGAGGTTGTAGTGAGCTGAGATTGTGCCACTGTACTCCAGCCTGGGCAACAGAACGAGACTGTCTCAACAAAAAAAAAAAGAAAGAAAGAAAAAGAAAAGTTAAAATGAAAAGCTAATGTCATGACTCAAGATGGTCGGAATGCCTGGAGGAGTGTGATTGAAAAATTTATAGAGAAAATCATATTTTGCTTCATTTGTAATTATCTGTCAAACATCATCCCCACATTGCAGTCCTGCCTGATATATGAAGTTCCAAGCAGTCCTTTGACTCCTGAACTCATGGTTCCCCACGTGAGAATTCCATAGAAGAAGAGAAAGTTGGTGTAAGATGGATTCCAATCAGAGTATAACTTCCTAGGGGACATATGCAGAGGCCTTAAATGTCTTGCAGAGCACCAAAGTGGTTTTTTGGAGGGGGAACGAAAGGGAATGGGTACATGTATATAGGATGCTCCTTCGAGTCTGATTTTGCCAACATTCTGGACTAGACATTGAATCCAGATCTCACCACAGACTATAAAAATATGATGGTGTTGAAAACCACAGTGAGGTTGGCATTATATGATAGGCTTTTTTGAACATAAAATTGACTTTCCAACATCAGTTCAAATACATTTATTGCCCCAAATGGGAGACATTGAGTAAGGACTTTCTATTGACACCAACCAATGAAATGATTCAGCAAAGTTTCCTCATTGCTGCTTTTAAATCAATAGAGACTCAATTGTTGCAGAGGCTTAGGCTTGTAGCTGTAATTTCAGGACCCAGCGAAGAGAACACAGTTATGTTATAAAATGATAATCATCCAAAACTATTGGAAACAGAGTTTCAGGCTTGAGTTGGTAAAATTTTAGGCTGGGTATGGTGGCTCATGATTGTAAACGTAGCATTTTGGGAGGCCAAGGTCGTGAATCACTTGAGGTCAGGAGTTAGAGACCAGCCTGGCCAGTATTGTGAAAGCCCTTCTCTACTAAAAATACAAAAATTCCCCAGGTGTGGTGGCATGCACCTGTAGTCCCAGCTACTCGGGAGGCTGAGGCAGGAGAATTGCTTGAACCTGGGAAGCTGAAGTTGCAGTGACCCAAGATCGTGCGGTTGTAATCCAGCCTGGGTGTTGCAGTGAGATTCCATCTGAAAAAAAAAAATTAAGTAGTACTGCATTTGTGATAGGTACAGTAGCAATATAAAAAAGATCTGATATTCACATATCTCATTGCACTGCCTATTTGTGGGGGAGTTTTGTATTTCAAGATAACTGCAGATAGGTAGATAGATACACAGATAGAAGATAGATACATAGATACATAGATACCTAGATACATAGATATTAATAGATAAACTAGAAGCTTTCAGAAGCTAAATTGGTGTCTTTGAGTGTTTGGTGCATAATCAGTGAAATCATCATGTCATATCACCTGCCAGGAATACTAAAGTATTTGAAATAAATGCTCAGGCAAGAAAAAATAAATGCCATTAAAATAGTTGTTGTTTCCAACAACCATTCAGATAATTTAGCAAACGTTGTGCATGTTGGCACCTGCTGGGAAGAAGTGCGAAAACAGTTTCCACTGAGAGGGTAAACAGCTCATTCTGCAGATGCTAAGCTGGTGAAACAGGGCATCTCTGTTCTATGCTGTCAAAGGACATTGTTGTTCTCAGCTCAGCCCACAGTGTTGGAACTCCACTTTCCCTCGGGATGCTGGAGATGGACAAGTGGTGCTGAGTCTGCGCTGAAAGCATCCTCAGGAAGTTCATGGAAATAAATTCACAGTACACTTAATCTAAGTTACTGAGGGGTTAAAATGTATCGCCTGCCTATTGATGTTTTGAAGCCCCATAGGGATCTACTTTTTCATTTATTCGTAAATGTTCACTTCCCTTCAGTGAATTAGAATTATGGTTAGAATAATAATTAGCATTTCTGGACTTAACTTTGCACTAGGAACTGTGCTAACAATGTTGCATGCATTGTTTATCATTCTCCATTCTCATACAATATGAGGTTGGTACTACTATCATCTTCATTTATATGTACAGAAGATGATTCATTTATATGTACATCTTCATTTACATGTACAGTTTCATCTTGCACTGTACCTAAGTGGGAGACTTAGGTCTCCAGTGCTGAATCCGGGCAGCCTAACACCAGAGCCTATCCTCTTAACTACTGTCTTACACAACCATTCTACACAATAACTAAGAAGTATTAATCATCCTTCAAAAATTTTAGAGATCATAATTATGCCAGTGTTCTTTTCATCACTATCAACTAAGAAACCATATTCTGTTCTTTAAGAGGTTTTCTGGGTTGTATAAAACGTCTCATTCTTGCCCACAGCATAAACCCTGGGGAGGGGCTGGTGGGTGCAGAAAGAAGGAGACCTTCTCACCACTGGAGAGCTGATTAATTTACAATTAGTAAAGGCTAAAAATTCCCTTTCTGAAACTTTTGTTTGGAGCCCTAAAATTAAAACGTAGTCACTGAATTCTATCTCTTTTTGGGGGAAGAAGATCTAGATAAGTGTTCACTTTCTAGGTCTCTCATCTCCTCTCCATGGCTAAACTGAGAATTCCATGGTGTGGAATTTCAGTGTGGAACCTCTGCCAGGGCACATGTATCTACCTTTTGGACTGATTCTCAAAGCTCAGTTTTTTACTTTTTCTAGTATATGTTATTTAAAAAAAAACTTTAAACATATAGAGAATATGAAAATATTAAAGAATAGTACAATGAACAGCCTCAGACCCATCACTCAGATTCAACACCCATGTACCTACTACAGAGATGTTGATATATTTTGTCATATTTGAATATATCTGTACTATAAGAAGAATAAGAACATTCTCTATATAATCACATACCATTAACACATCTGAGAAAAGAAATACTATTTTTCTCATATCCTATAATACTCAGTCTAAATTTGAATTTTTCCATTTGTTTCAAAATTGTCTTTTATGGCTGATTTTTTTGCACCAGTAGTAAAACAATACATATGCATTGCATGTGGTTGTTGTATTGCTTTAGTCTCTTTTATTTCTTTTTTTTTTTTTTGAGATGAAGTCTTGCTCTGTCGCCAGGCTGGAATGCAGTGACACAATCTTGGCTCACTGAAACCTCTGCCTCTCAGGTTCAAGCAAATCTCCTGCCTCGTCCTCCCAAGTAACTGGGACTACAGGCGCCCGCCACCACGCCTGGCTAATTTTTGTATTTCTAGTAGAGACAGGGTTTCACCATGTTGGCTAAGATGGTCTTGATCTCTTGACCTTGTGATTTGTCCACCTCAGCTCCCCATAGTGCTGGGATTACAGGCATGAGTCACGGTGAGTTCCCCCGTCTCCCCCTTTTTTTAAAAAAATTTAAAATTAAAATTAAAAAAAAAAAAATTTTTAAAAACAGAGTCTTGCTCTGTTACCCAGGGTGGAGGGCAGTGGTGCGATCTCCACTTACTGCAACCTCTGCCTCCTGGGTTCAAGAGATTCTCCAGCCTCAGCCTCTCAAGTAGCTGGGATTACAGGAGTGTGCCACCATGCCCAGCTAATTTTTGTTTTTGTAGATACGGGGTTTCACCATGTTCATCAGGCTGGTCTCGAACTCCTGACCGCAGGTGATCTGCCTGCCTCGGTTTCCCAAAGTGCTGGGATTACAGGCATCAGTCACTGTACCTGATTCCACCTGACCCCCCTACCTTTTTTTTTGTTAATAACATTGACATTTTGAAAGCATCAAGAAGTTCTTCTATACAGAATGTTCCACATTCTGTATGTATTAGGTTGTTTACTCTTGGCATCATTTGACTTCTTTCTTGAACTCTTTTATTTCCTGTGAACTAGAAGTTTAAGGGCCTAGATATATTTTGTTTTAACATTTTTTGCCAAGAATACTTGATAGGTGATGACTTCATTGGAGGACACAATGTCAGGTATGCCATTCTGCTCTGAGTGTGGGCATTGGTTATGGTGATGGACAATGAGATCTCTCCCTTCTAAATATATATTTTTTTTATTTGAAATCATCAAGAAATCTTGGCCAGGTGTGGTGGTTCACGCCTGTAATCCCAGCACTTTGAGAGGCCGAAGTAGATGGATCACTTGAGGTCAGGAGTTCAAGACTAGCCTGGCGAACATGGTGAAATCCCTTCTCTAGTAAAAATACAAAAAATTAGCTGGGCGTGAAGGTGGGTGCCTGTAATCCCAGCTACTTGGGAGGCTGAGGCAGGAGAATTGCTTGAACCCCGGAGGCAGAGGTTACAGTGAGCTGAGATCACACTATTGCATTCCAGCCTGGGTGACAGAAGGAGACTCTCTCTCAAACAAACAAAAAGAAATCTTTAGAGTTATAATTTGGCGCGATTGATATATATTGTTTCACAACATCTTTTCACTTAATGGTTTTCTATTCCATTGATGATCCTTCCATTCACGATTCTATCTTGTAATGATTGCCTTTGTTCCTCTGTAAAGGGCCTGTGGGGTTATACCAGTTTGATAGTTTCCTATGTTTTCAACTCGAGGGCTTGATTTTTATTGTAAGGTTTGCTTTTTTCTTTTTAATTAACTTAATTTTTTTACAGAAAATGCACATAAAGTTCAGAGTTAAAAGTATGTGAAAAAGTATATACCTGAAAAAATCAAAAGCAAAGACTTGAACAGATAGATATTTTTACACTCATGTTTTAGCTTCATTATTCACAATAGCCAAAAGGTGTATTGATGCAACCCAGGTGTTTCTTGATGGATGAATGCAGAAACAAAATGTGTTATATACATACAATGGAATATCTATTCAGTTTCACAAAGGAAGGAAATTCTGATACATACTACAACACGGATGAACTTGAGGACATTATGCTGAGTGAAATAAGCCAGACAGCCAGACACAAAAAGATAAATACTATATGCTTCCACTTATATAAGGTACCTAAAGGAGTAAAATTAATATGGAGAGAAAGAAGAACGGTGGTTGCCAGGGGCTGGGGAGAGAAAAGAATGAGAAGTTGTTGTTTAAAAGGTTTGATAAGATGAAAAAAGTTTTAGAGATTGAATACACAACAATGTGAATGTACTTCACACTCCTGTACTGTACACTTAAAAATGTTTACAATGGAAAGTTTTATGTTATGTGTATTTTATCACAATTAAAAATAAAAGTAAGTCTAGGTGTGGCTCATACCCATAATCCCAGGACTTTGGGAGGCCAAGTTGCGTGGACCGTCTGAGCTCAGGGGTCAGAGACCAGCCTGGCCAACATGGTGAAACCCTGTCTCTACTAAAACTACAAAAATCAGCAGGGTGTGGTGGCAGGTGCCTGTAATCCCAGCTACTTAGGAGGCTGAGGTCGCTTGGACCTGGGAGGCAGACGTTGCAGTGAGCCAAGATTGCGCCACTGCACTCCAGCCTTGGCGACAGAGCAAAACTCCATCTCAAAAAAAAAAAAAAAGATATACTTAAAGAAACCTCACTTCCATCCCTTTCCCCTCAACCTCCATAGGTTACTATTTTTATTATTTTCTGACATCTTTCTGGAGTTTCATTTTACAAGTTAAGCAAGTACGTATATGCATTCTTATCCCTTTCTTACACATAGTATACCCTAAAAGGTATAGATCCAAATTTATCTTTTCCCAGAAAGATTATAATAAAGTAAGTGGATTCATAGCTTTATATGTTTAGCTCTTATATAATTTTTTGTTTAGATCTTATACAATTTTTTGTTTCCTCTTATTGATGGAAATGGTGGAAGTTACACAACCCTTCAGCAGTAGAACTCCTATGACTGTTACATTCTTAAACAAATGGAGAAGATTGCTCCGGTGCACCCTGACACACATACACACACACACACACGCACACTCATACACACAAACTATAGTTCTTGGTCTGATGAAGAAACTTGGTTTTAGATTTTGATAATAAATATCACCAGTTTCTAATTGATATTAGTCTGTTTTTTAAAGTCTCTACACCTGTTGTGTGTTTTTTTTTTGAGATGGAGTCTCACTCTGTCACCAGGCTGGAGTGCAGTGGTGCAATCTCGGCTCACTGCAACGTCTGCCTCCTGGGTTCAAGTGATTCTCCTGCCTTAGCCTCCTGAGTAGCTGGGACTACAGGTGTGCGCCACCACACCTGGCTAGTTTTTGTTTTTTTGTGTGTTTTTTTTTGTTTTGTGTGTTTAGTAGAGACGGGGTTTCACTACGTTGGCCAGGATAGTCTCCATCTCTTGACCTCGTGATCCACCCACCTTGACCTCCCAAAGTGCTGGGATTACAGGCATGAGCCACTGCACCGGGCCTGTTCTGCCTTTTATACCTCCTAATACCATTGATAAAATAACCTCAAGAAAATGGCAGGGTTTGCTCATTCAAAATTAATGCAGAGAACTCCTAAATACAAGAAACAAAAATAGAACTGAAAGGAGAAATAGATAAATCCATAATTGTAGTTAGAGGTTTTTAACACCCATCCCTCAATTGTTGATAAAGTAGACAGAAAAATTATACAGAATCAGTTGAGATGGCACTAGTGAGGCAACCTTTATTAATGGTGACTGCTGTTTCTCTCTATCCAAATTCCAGTTGCTTTGACTACCAATCCCACTCCTTCCCTGAAGTGCGGCATGGAGTGCACTTCAAGTGGCATTTCAGCTTCTGATAGATTGAGAACTTGAGAAAATGATGTAATCACCTGACAGGTTCTTCCCGCCCATGGCACAGACAAAAACCAATTCACTGAGACTGTGGTATTTCAGTAAAGAAAGTTTTGTTGACACTAGCCTAGTCATGTGGTAGACAGAGTTATTACTCAAATCATTCTTCCCAAAGGACTGGAGGTTTGGGTTTTTCAAGGATAGTTTTGTGTGCAGGGGAATAGGGAATAAGTGCCGCTGATTTGTTGGGGACACCATTGTAGGGGTGTGAAAAACGGTCCTTGTGCACTGAGTTTGGTTCTGGGTCAGGGGCCACTGGACTGGTTGAGTCATGAGTCATGAGTCTAGGTGGGGTCAGTCTGAAAAACATCTCAAAAGACCAATCTTAGGTTCTACAATAGTGATGTTATCTATTGGAGCAACTGGGGAAGTTGCAAATCTTGTGGCCTGTGGCCACATGATTCCTAAGCAGTAAGGGATTATAGAATCTTCACTTATATATTCAGACTCCTCCCATGATCCTAATCTTGTGGTCTTTTATTAGTTTTACAAAGGCAGCTTCAGCCCCTGAAAAAGGAGGGAAGCAGTTTTAGGGAAGGGCTATTAATTGTCCTTGTTTCAAAGTTAAACTATAAATTCCTCTCATGACTAGCTTGGCCTACACCTAGGAATGAATGAAAACAGCCAGCCTGTGAGGCTAGAAGCAAGATGGGAGTCAGCCATGTTAGACTTCTATCCCTGTCTTAGTCTTTGCAAAGGCAGTTTCAATGAGAGTGTGAAAGCTGCATTACAGTAATCCAGGGTATGGAGAATATGTTAAACAGTTAGTCTTGCTGAGACTTATAGAATTTCTAAAATCTGCCCTGATTGAAGAATGTTTCAAGTGAGCCCTCCCCTACTATCTCTACCACAATAAATTCAAGAAGGCCACTAAAAGGTACAGTGACTGTTAAGGGCCTCTTGAGGAATTACAGTTGTTCTCTCCCTATTTGTCCTGGAAATCACCCACAGTAGCCTCCAGAACCTCATTAGGAAATGAAAACCTTTTGCCTTTAATTTTGCAAGAATTTATATAGCAGCGGCCAGACAGGAAGAAAGTGCCCTAATGGAAGATGTAGCTCTGGTGAATAGGAAGTCCAAATTTGCTCTCTAAATCACTCTGTTTCAAGTTCTTACATCTCAGAGTGGTTCCAATTATTTAAGAAATATAAAGTCATGATACATCTTCTTTTGATGTTCCCACTGATTAGCAAAGATCAAGTGCCAGGCCTGGAAGAAATATTGTGAGAATGTGTATGTTAGTTTATGAGTCATCCGGGAAAGAATGCCTGACCCATGGTTGCCATTTGGCAATGGGGCATGCAGGCAAACATCACAGCTCCATGGGACCTCATGATAATTTATTACAAAGATTTACTTGAGGCCATTGGATAGTCAGCACTCAAGGCAGGGTAATCCATATGGTACACCAGCCATGGAGGATTTTTGAGGAAAAGGAATAAAAATTATACAGGCCTGGTTGCACCTTGACTGACCAGTCCGAAACTATAAAGATTTTGAAGATGGAAGTTGGAAAGCTCTAAATATAAGCAGCAAAAGGGCAACTTTCTTGACTATTTTAGTCACAAGAGTATTTTACCAGTTTTTAGTATGTGACTTATACTCTGAAAATTCATTGCAGACCATTTTTATAACTTGTTTGCTTGAGTTTTCAAGCATTGCATGTCCTTTCTTAAATGTCTTTGAAAGTAGAAATCAGGAGGCTGACACATTGTTTTCAACGAAATAAATAAATAATTGACCTTTATCATATTTAACCAAATAACTTGCTCTGTCGCCAGGCTGGAGTGCAGTGGTGTGATCTCAGCTCACTGCAACCTCCACCTCCTGGGTTCAAGCAATTCTCCTGCCTCAGCCTCCTGAGTAGCTGGGACTACAGGCACGTGCTACCACGCCCAGCTAATTTTTGTATTTTTAGCAGAGATGGAGTTTCACCATGTTGGCCAGGATGGTCTCGATCTCTTGACTTCGTGATCTGCCTGCCTCGACCTCACAAAGTGCTGGAATTACAGGCTTGAGCCACTGTGCCTGGCCCAAATCAAATAACTTTTAAGGTAAATATATAAACATAAGACAGAGGGAATGTATGGAGAGATAAAACTGATGTTGGTGTAAGTCATCTGTGGTTGTTCAGACTTCTGAGCCATTGGGCTTCTTAGGTTCCTTCTGTTGGAACTCAGAAAATGACACCCTGAAGTATGCTGTGTGCTTTGAACTAAGGAAGCAGCCTCGGAATCAAGGCCTCTCTGACCTCCTGTCCCCATCTCTTGACCCTCTGCCTTTTCTGAAATGCAGGGAAGGGCTTTCTCTGAAGTTTCCTTATCTGACTAAGGGAAGTTTCTTCAGAAGGAATGAGACTGTCATGAACCTCCTTCGTGGAATCTACATTAACCAGAAAAGAGTAACTCATAGCTCAGGAAAAGAGACTAAAGGTCTATACCCAGGACATCACATCCAGGCAGACTTTTCTTTTTTTTTCTTCTTTTTTTTTTTTCTTTTTTCTTTTTTTCTTCTTTTTTTTTTAGACAGTCTTGCTCTGTCTCAGGCTGGAGTGCAATGGCACCATCTTGCTCATTGCAACCTCTGACTCCCTGGCTCAAGCGATTCTCCTGCGTCAGCCTCCCGAGTAGCTGGGATTACAGGCATGTACCACTATGCCCAGCTAGTTTTTGTAGAGACGGGATTTCCCCATGTTGGTCGGGTCAGGCTGGTCTTGAACTCCTGGCCTTGTGATCTGCCCACTTCGGCCTCCCAAAGTGCTGGGATTACAGGCGTGAGCCACCATGCCTGGCCGCAGACAGACTTTTCACCTGTACTTCTGAGGTTTGCTACCTGAGAGAGTTTATCTTCACACTAAGGCAAACTTTGCTGGCAGTGCAGTTTCTCTCCTCACCCTCCAGGAGTTTATTGTCATCACCCTCCAGGAGCCTCCAGCTCCCATTTCTTTCCGTAGCTCAAATGCTATTTAAGCTTCAACCCGTCTGGCCTTCTTTACATCTCAAACTTTGGGGGACCCCTGTGGGTATGCACATAATAAATTTGTATGCCATTTCTCCTGTTAATGTGTCTACTGTCGAGTTTGTTTCTTTTTTCTTTTTTTGAAACAGAGCCACACCCTGTTGCCGAGGCTGGAGTGCGGTGGTGTGATCTCTGCTCACTGCAACCTCCGCCTTCTGGGTTCAAGTGATTCTCCTGCCTCAGCTTCCTGAGTAGCTGGGATTACAGGTGCCTGCCACCTCGCCTGGCTAATTTTGTTGTACTTTTAGTAGAGACAGGTTTTCACCATGTTGGTCAGGCTGGTCTTGAACTCCTGATCTCAGGTGATCCACCTTCCTCAGCCTCCCAAAGTGCTGGGATTATAGGAATGAGCCACCATGCTCGGCTGTTGAGTTCTTTTCTGAGACTCAAATGTTGAACGTCCAGAGGGAAAAGAGAAGATTCTGTCACATCCACACTTACAATCTGACTTTTCTAGAAAAAGGTGAGTCTACACATAGCCAAGACCCACCCTTCAGGTAAACTAGGAGGTTTCATTTTTCTGTAAACTTAGATAAATACAAGGTGATTAAAGATCTCTTCCACTGTTAGGCAGAGCCACTGTTCACAATGGAGCATATCCCTTGGTGTGATGGATTGCATTGGTTTGCA
Organism: Cheracebus regulus; assembly: GCA_963574635.1. Taxonomy (NCBI): domain Eukaryota; kingdom Metazoa; phylum Chordata; class Mammalia; order Primates; family Pitheciidae; genus Cheracebus; species Cheracebus regulus. Next base: position 17,934 of record CAUYQU010100167.1, read on the forward strand.
GCTTTTTCTCCCTTTGAATGTGTGCTCATAATATACAAGAGCAAAGTACAGAGAGCAGTAACACAGAGTCCATGAGCTCTCCAAGCAAAAAGGCTGAGAATTCCGAGAGGAGCTATGGGCTTTTCATGGTTGTTGAACCTAAAAGACTGTTTGTCAGACAAAATTGTAATTGTAAGGTCGGTTGCCTCGCCGGGAGGCCGAACACACCCACCTATTCTGCACCCGGCACCTAACTCTGCACCCGGCACCTAACTCTGCACCCAGCACCCACCTCTGCACGCACCTGGCCCTGCACACAGCACCTACTTCTAAGCACATGTTCCTCTGGAAGGATCCGGCTGATCTAACCCTAGCCGGATCATCCATTAGGAAAAACCCGCCCAACAATCTACCCACCAATAGCAGCACACCCCGTCTCCATCCCGCTCCCCCGCAACCAATTAGAGAACCCGGCCACGCCTCGATCCCTAAAGCTATAAAAACCCCCATGCCCCAGGAAGTCCGCGTGACTTTTCTGGCCCCCTCTCCCTGGACCGGAGAACCTCGCCCGGGAGCCGAATACACTTTACCTGCTTTACACTAAATGTCCTCCGTTGCCTTATTCTAAATCCTTCCATAAAATAAACCTTACAGTAATACTTGGTACCAACTCCCCACAATGAAAGATTTTGTTTTATTTTTTGATTCAAGTCCACAGGAGTCTTCAGAGGAGACAATGAGAAGGTGATGAGGGACTCCAATACAGCAAATTTTGTCTACAAGCTCTGTTTATACTTCACGCTTCCTAGGTTTGGTGTTACAGAGTTTTCTAACAGTCAGTCTGTTATAATCTAGGTCAGAGCACTGCATTTTGGCCCTTGGGAGATTAACCAGCCACTTGAATGCTGATTTAGTGCTTAAAGGACTAAAGACTTAAAAATCATGGGCCCATAGCTTTACGGAGTTTTGAAAATAAATCTTCCTGACTGTGCGGCCAGGCAATACAACTGCACATAGTTTTTACGGACTGAGGTTGTATTCATCTCAAACAATTTCTATGAATTACAAAGTAAGGCGATACCTTCAAATTATGTATACCTTCCCCCTGCAAAATTTTGCACCCCCCCGAAAAAACTATTTATTATAAAATTTTTAAGCCTATTGCTTTAATGTAAATACATATGCTTCATACCCCATTGGTGCAGGGTGGACACAAATACTATAGTTTGTTACCAGACAAGAAATTTGATTGACAAATAACATTAAAGGAAATATTGGTTAATGTCATTGAAGTTAGAGATCACTCTTCTTTCACATTAAAAAAGAAACTCTGCTCTGGTCTTTGCAGATAGTAAAGGAAATCTAGTTAAAATCTCATTAAAGAACCATGCCAACATCACACAAGCTTAAAAGAAAGACTTAACATATTAATTTGCAGAACAAAGCCAGCCCAAGCCTACAAACAATCTATTAGCGCATTTGGCAATACGGGGCTTTAACACTCCGTTATTCCTACAGACTCAGGAAGCCAGAGCCTTCTTGTGGCCTTCCCCCCATCCTCATCCTACCCCCAACCCCTTTGCACCTGGACCCTGGTTTTTGTGTGTGTGTGTTATGAAGAGGGTTATTTTGCCATGGAGAGAGGAGGACTTTCATGACTTCAAACATGGACATTAGATCAAGTTTTTATCTTCTCCCATAATCCTGTCTTTGATGTCACCAGACTGAAACCTCTTAGAATAGAAAGGGGGAGCAGTGAAAAGAGGCCTAGTTAATTTATATGTTTAAGTGCCGCTGCCCTAATTCGCTGGGGTAGCATTTTCATTGTCTTCTGCTTTGCATCCTAAAGGCAGGCTTACACCAGGCAATTATGAATGGCTCCTCTGAACAAATAATTGAAATTCACAAGTTGTGGGGTATGGTTAAACAATGTCTGGGTTGGAGGTGTGAGGTCATACATATTCCCGCAGGCATTATTAAAGTTACAGGCACTCTCCTCACCAGATGAGTATTTGTCTTACATTAGCTTTAATGGCAACTAATCAGGTAAGCTGCATGTGCTGAAGACCCAGTGATCGAGTGATCGCTCTTTACAAAGCCATCAGAAATCAGAGCTCTGTTGAGATAGCAAATTTTCCAAGAAACATGAGGTTTCAACATGGCCATCCAATGTTGAAAATAGAAAGGGATATAAAGTAGATTTAATATCTGGAGAAAAACATTCTTTTGAGGTTAAGAAACAACGGTGACATGGAAACTCTGAGTTCCAGAATTCGAAGAGTTATCTTTTCTGCACAACTGGGGTAGTGTCATCTACGCAGGTTGGTGGGGTGAATGTTTGAAGGCCAGTATATTTGCACATGTGCATTCATACTCACACACCCTTAGCTGACTAATTACAAATTAATTACTCCAAGCCAAGTTCTGCCCTCTGCTGTGTATATCCAAATTGGTTAATATAGTGGTGTATTCTCTAAGGAAAAGATTTACACTGGCTTATAGAACATAATAGGCTCTTGTATTAACATGCATATTTGTTCTAAAGTAGAATTCTGTGTAAGGCAGCATAAACAGCAGTCTTGAAGGGGCCCTGTTCTGTGAACTTTTAAAAGAATCTCTTAATAATGTAAGGGGACGGCCAAGCGGGTGGCTTACGCCTGTAATCCCAGCACTCTGGGAGGCCAAGGCAGGTGGATCACCTGAGGTCGGGAGTTCGAGACCAGCCAGACCAACATGGAGAAACCTATCTCAAAAAATATATGTATATAAGGGGACTCTCATCTCTTAAGGCTATCCTACAACTCAGAGCTCGAAATTAATAGTCCTTTCCACATCCTAGTGAAAAACCAATGTCTCTCACCAGGTCTATTTTAATAAAAACACCTGGTGGGGAGTCTGGCCCTTCCCCCTTGTTTGCTAGCACCTGTGGACTACTTGTGTGGAGAGAAAAGAATAAAACAGCCAGAATGGAAAGTGTGTAATGATGGTATCTACGGATGAGTCAGATGTCCTAGAGGACTCCAAACTTCTCCAACTACACCTGTGTGAAAGACTCCAAACTTATTCTTTAAGTACAAGAAGGTGTGTTCTTCCAAAAGATTTCCTGGAGTTAAATTGTAGGGCAATGAAAGAAGGACTATCTTCCCTCTCCAGAACCTTCATTAATATTGTGATCTTCTCAGAAATTCTACTTCATCTTCTTTCTACCAGGAAGTGTTTGAATTGACAAGGAAACGTTAGAATTAAAAATTGGAGATTGGATTAGTAGGAATTGATGCCCACATATACAGATATATGCCTACAGGTAAAGATAAACAGAAACAGAGTAGATGTTCATTACGACATCATTTGTAATTATAAGTGGGAAATAATGTAAATGGCCCTTATTAGGGACTGGTTAAATAAATACCTGGACTCCTGTGAAATGGATGTGGTCATTAAAAAGAATGAGTTAGGCCCGGTGCAGTGGCTCACACCTGTAATCCCAACACTTTGGGAGGCCAAGGCGGGCGGATCACGAAATCAGGAGTTCAAGACCAGCCTGACCAATATGGTGAAACCCCATCTCTACTAAAAATACCAAAAAAAATTAGCTGGGTGTGGTGGTGCACGCCTATAGTCCTAACTACTCAGGAGGCTGAGGCAGGAGAATAGCTTGAACCTGGGAGGCGGAGGTTGTAGTGAGCCGAGATCGCGCCACTGCACTTTAGCCTGTGTGACAGAGAGAGACTCTGTCACAAAAAAAAAAAAAAAAAAAAAAACAATGGGTTAGATTCAATCATGAAGAGTCTTGGATCCTAAGTCTTGGGAAAAGGTGGTGTTTGGTTATACAAATCAGTTCTTTACTGGAGATTTCTGAAATGTTAGTGCACTCATCACCCAGACACACTGTACTCAATGGGTAGTCTTTTATCCCTCAACCCCATCCCACCCTTTCCCTGTATCATTCTTTTTTTTTTTTTTTTTTGAGATGGAGTCTTGCTCTGTCACCAGGTTGGAGTGGAGTGGCTCGATCTCGGCTCTCTGCAACCTCCGACTCTCTGGTTCAAGTGATTCTCCTGCCTCAGGTTCCTGAGGAGCTGGGATTACAGACACGCACCATCATGCACAGCTATTTTTTTTTTTTTTTTAGTAGAGTCTTCCTCTGTCACCTAGGCTGGAGTGCAGTAACATGATCCTGGCTCACTGCAACTTCCGCCTCCAGGGTTCAAGAGATTCTCCTGCCTCAGCCTCCCGAGTAGCTGGAGCTACAGGTGCACACCACCACACCCAGCTAATTTTTGTATTTTTAGTAGAGATGGGTTTCATCATGTTGGCCAGGCAGGTCTTGAACTCCTGACCTCATGATTACCTGCCTCTGACTCCCAAAATGCTCCCATTGCCTTAGCTTAGCTCCAACTTATGAGTGAGAACATATGATGTTTGGTTTTCCATTCCTGAGTTACTTCACTTAGAATAATAGTCTCCAGTGCTGCAGTGTCTTAGTTTGATGTAACTCATTCATCTAGTTTTGCTTCTGTTACCTGAGCTTTGGGATCCAATCCCAAAAAATCTTTGCCCAGATCACTGTCATGGAGTTTTCCCTTATGTTTTCTTCTAGCCATTTTACACTTTCTGGTCTTATGTTTAAATCTTTAATCCATTTTGGGTTTTTTGTACATGGTGTGAGATAAGGGTCCAATTTCATCCTTCCACATGTGGATATCCAGTTTTTCACCACCATTTGTTGAGGAGTCTATCCTGTTCTTATTGCATATCCTTGACATGCTTGTTAAAAATCCCAATGCATTGTGGACTGATATTTTTGTTAACTACAATAAAAATGTCACACATGTATTAATCTGCTATGAAAGTTTCTTAATTTAATTTGTATACATATCTTTCTCACATTTCTACCAAACAGGTGAAGGACCACCACAAGTCTTTCAGGAGCTTGCCCCAAAATCCATACTTGGTTGAATTTTAAATTTCTTTTTGCAAAAAGTAATGCTCAGGTTTCTTTTTATTTTCTAAACCTACATTGGGCTATTCCTCCTTCTCCTTTAAGTGTGACGCTCCTTCTCCTTCATCTTCATTTCTGGAAATGCTGGCAGGCTTTTGAGGGCTAACTCCATTGATGACTCAGCTGATAGTAATTTCTCTTCCTCAGACTATGGTAGCACTTTGTGTCTTCCATACTATACAACACAGGGTCTTAGTTTAGGCTTCCCCAGGAGCAGACTCTGAGTCAGGGATGCAAAGGCAAAGAATCTATGTAAGAGATGATCTCCGCAAATACTAGTAGAAGAGTAGGGAAGGACTGGTGAAAAAAAGGAAGGGAAAGCAGCCAATAAAGTGCTCATTGTTTACTAAGTTATCGCTGTGGGCATTGAGAGCTTGATCAGGTTGAGTAACTCAAGAAGCCAGTATAAATCCTAAGCGTTATCCTACCGGAGAAGCATTGAATCTAGAGGATTTATTAGAGGTGAGGGCAATGTAATTGCACCATATGCTGGCTTGCCGAAGTGTTCAATGTACTCTCTGGCAAAGAAGTGCAAATGCTGGCAGTTGGAGAGATCCGTGAGGAGATATACATAGGACGTGCACAGCAAAGGCAACACCTATGTCTTAAATTACGGTTATTGGAGTGTAGACTGTTTGAGGTTAGGGGCCATGAACTGTCCTAAGTTTACATAAGGCATTTGATAAATATGTTTTCTAGAATGAATGTAAACTTGAGCAGTGTTCATACATGCAATTTTCTTACTAGAAGGTAGGTAGGACACCAGCCTTCACATTTCAGAATGTTAGTAAATAGATGAATTCTTACTATTTTCTTTCATTGAAGTAAGGGTGTATCTTTCTTGCAATAAAACACAGTAGGTCACTAAACTGTGTACTTCTGTGTTGATAAACTCTCTGAAGCACTGAGTCCTTTCAGGTGCAGGAGAAATGCCACTATTCTAACTCGAGCAGTGCTTCTCAAACTTTAATATGCACACAAATCAAGGAAGCATTTTGTAAAAATGCAGATTCTGGTTCAGTAGATCTGGGGTAGGGCCCATGATTCTTCTTTTCTATCCCATTCACTGATCCTCAGAGCACACTTTGAATCACAAAGGCATAGGTCATAGAATTAACAGTGTGATTTCCTGGGTTACTGATCCATTGAATGTCTTTGCTATACAACATTCCGAAAGGCTTCAACTCCACTTCCACTGCGGTGCTGGAGCCAGCTTATTATATTGGCTCCCAAGAGCAAGTTAAATTTTCAGGAATTTGACAAGTCAATTGTTAGCTTGAAATCAGCCATGGTGCGAGTACTTACACCGTACGAATCAGCAAATGCTACAAGTCAGAGTTTGTGTTTTCCAGAGAGCTGGTTGACCAGTATATGTCTCCTTGTTGCTTCCAACCCTGAATACTACTCTGTCCCATCAAGTATGCACCCAGAAGACTATGAAGAACCTTTGGCCCTTTGGTCCTTTGGGGTATTGTTGGGAGTGGAGGGTGCTACAGAAGGTAAGAAGATAAGAATCTCTGAGTAGAAATCAAGGAAGAAATACAGACATAGGTAATTGTTGTTGTTGTTATTATTATAAGTTATTTCATTCTTGAGAATTTATTTTTCTTTTTATTTTTTTTGAGACAGAGTTTCACTCCGATGCCCAGGCTGGAGTGCAATGACAGGATCTCAGCTCACTGCAGCCTCTGCCTCCTAGTTTCAAGCAATTCTCCTGCCTCAGCCTCCCAAGTAGCTGGGACTACAAGCGTGCACCACCACCCCGGGCTGATTTTTGTAATTTCAGTAGAGACGGGGTTTTGACATGTTGGCCAGGCTGGTGTCAAACTCCTGACCTTAGGAGATCCACTCGCCTAAACCTCCCAAAGTGCTGGCATTACAGGCGTGAGCCACTGCTCCTGGCCTGAGAATTTAGTCTATGAAAATATTTTAACAGAGCAAAACTGTCTATTACAATATTATCTGTGAAACTAGAAACAATGAAGGCTGGGCACCATGGCTCACACTTGTAATCCCACCACTCTGGGAGGTAGAGGTGGGTGGCTCACGAGGTCAAGAGATGGAGATCCTCCTGGCCAACATGGTGTCACCCCGCCTCTACTAAAAATACAAAAATTAGCTGGGTGTGGTGGCACATGCCTGCAGTGCCAGCTAGTCAAGAGGCTGAGGCAGGAGAATCACTTGAACCCAGGAGGCAGAAGTTACAGTGAGTTGAAATTGCACCACTACCCTGCAGCCTGGCGACAGAACGAGACTCTGTCTCAAAAAAAAAAAAAAAAAAAAAGTAAAAAAATTGAAAAATTATGTATCCATTAAACAAGATTATTACTAAGCCTATATAAATGTATAAGATGTGTATAGATAATGATAAGTGGAAAAAAAGCCAAATACAAATATGATGGTTGTTATTTATATGGATTTGTTGTTTCAACTATGTAGAAACATGGATGCATATAGCAAAAACAGGAATGAAATACAAACAAACAAAATCCTTGCATTACACTTCTAGTTTTAGAGGAAATTTTAAAAAAATATTGTAGCCTATGAAAAATAAAACATAAAACATTTTAATTTGTCTCATTTATTTTCAATATATTTTTAAAAAAATACATCAAAAGTAAAAACAGGAGTCAGGTGCGGTGGCTCAGACTTGTAATCCTGGCACTTTGGGAGCCCAAAGCGGGAGGACTGCTTGAGCCCAGGAGTTTGAGACCAGACTGAGCATCATAGCAAGACCCTGTTTCCACAAAAAAAATTTAAAATTAGCCTGCTTGGTGGTTCACACTTGTAGTCCTAGTTATTTGGGAGGCTAAGTTGGGAGGACCACTTGAGCCTAGTAAATCAAGGCTGCAGAGAGTCATAATTGCCCCCTCTGCACTCCAGCCTGGGCAACAGAGCAAGACCTTATCTCAAAAAAAAAAAAAAAGAAAGAAAATAAGGATAGCCAAGCAAAGTCAGGAGAAATATGAATAATAGTTGACATTTCTATGTGTTACATATGAAAAGCACTATTCTATGTTCTTTGTGAGAATTAGCTCAGTTAATTTGCACAACCTATGATTGTGGAGCTCTTCTTACTGCCATTTTGCAGATGAGAAAACTGAGGCACATAGAGGATTGCAATTTTCCTCAGGGTATATGGCTGGTAAAACACATAGTTGGTTTCAAACCTGACTCTTGAGCTCTGTAAATTCTTGAATCTTAAAAATAGTTTTTGCAAGGTTCTTTTGCAAGGTTCTTTCTGTCTTTATTTGTTTTTTTGAGACAGGGTCTCACTCTATTGCCCAGACTGGAATGTAGTGGCATGATCATGGCTCACTGTAGCCTTAACCTCTTGGGCTCAAGTGATCTTCCTGCCTCAGCCTCCCAAGTAGCTGGGACCCATAGGTGTGTGCCACCATGCCTGGCTAAATTTTTTTTTTAAATTTTTTTAGAGATAGGGGTCTCCCTATGTTACCCAGGCTGATCTCCAACTCTTGGGTTCAAGTAATCCTCCCACCTCAGCCTCTCAAAGTGCTGGGATTACAAGTATGAACCATCATATCTGGCCAGAGTTATTTCAGAAACAACAATCCTATCTGGAGCAAGAAAGGTTCAGCCATAATTGTTTATTTGTTTGTTTTAAAGAAATTAACTTTGACCTATGAGAGAAAAGTATAAAACTAAAGGCTATTTCTAATAGACTCAACAGTCACTCTGTAGAAATGATAAGCTCATTGCTGACTGAGGTAAGAAGAGGCTTCCCCACTCTTCCAGGCAAAGATGAGCTGCAATCAGGTTCTAGATAATCTTCGAGACCTCTCCACTTCCTATTTCTTCCCAGGAGCCAGAAGATAGGTTGCAGGTTTAAACATAGGATGTTGGCAAGCATCCAGCCTGTCTTTCCTCATGCTCTTCATCTGCTGATTGGGATGACTAGTATATTAACCCTACTGCGCAATATACGATGGCTATTCATTCAACAAATGTCCTAAAATCCCAAAGAATGGGAATTCTTAGAAAATGTGTGATATCAATATGAAGATGAATAGGTCAGGTGTGGTGGTTTACACCTGTAATCTCAACACTTTGGGAGGCTGAGGCGGGTGGATCACTTGAGCTCAGGAGTTCAACACCACCTGACCAACATGAAGAAACTCTGTCTCTACTAAAAATACAGAAATTAGCCAAGCGTGATGACATGTGCCTGTAATCCCAGCTACTTGGAAAACTGAGGCAGGAGAATCACCTGAACCCAGCAGTGAGCCAAGATTGCACCACTGCACTCCAGCCTGGGCAGCAGAGTGAGACTCTGTCTCAAAAAAGAAAAAAAGTAATAAATAAATATATATAAAGTGTAATCCTTTCATACACAGCTTAGCAAGAAATTTTATTTACTGAAATGCAAATTCTACTGTGATTAGCACAGAATATCAATTGTCCTGTTGAATGTAGTGGACATAATTCCAGCCTTTTTTCTTTAAAAATGTAACATGCTGGTCAGGCGCGGTGGCTCACACCTATAATCCCAGCACTTTGGAAGGTTGAGGTGGGCAGATCATGAGGTCAGGAGTTTGAGACCAGCCTGGCCAATGTGGTGAAACCCCATTCCTACTAAAAAATACAGAAATTAACCGGTGTGGTAGCATGGGCCTGGAGTCCCAGCAACTCGGGAGGCTGGGGCAGGAGAATCGCTTGAACCTGGGAGGTGAATGTTGCAGTGAGCCGAGACTGTGCCATTGCACTCCAGCCGGGGCTACAGAGTGAGACTCCATCTAAAAACAAAAAAAGTAACATACCGATAATACCTCTGGGTGGGCAAATAAATTACTTTGTGCTAACATATTATGAAATGAGTTAGAAAATATTATAATTGCATTACTTTCATTTTAACATCCAACGAGTTCTTTGCCCTTAGAGTCCATATTTGATTTCACAAATAACCACAAAATTGCAAGAAAAAGTAATATTATCACTTAATAAAGTTGCATTGAAGCATTACAAAATAGTTTTGCAACTGTCTGGTTGCATTTTTCTGTCAGCTGCTTTACAAATTTAAGCTAAAAACAGTTTAACTGCATTCAAGTTGGTTTTTTCAAACAAGCCTTTTAGGTTTAAGAGCTATTCAACAGAATTGACCATCTTTTTAACTCTCCAGTTTCAAAATGCAAATAAATGGTCCTCTAGGTGCTCCCTATGTATTGTTACAAAACCTACATCCTTTTCACCGCTTTTATATCCCTTTTACGGCTATTAATTTTTAATTCTGGAGACACAGTCTCTGTGTTTCTGGTTCTCCAGTGGGAGATAAATGTGATTTAGATCCTGTTTTATGTATGCTTGGGGTTGATGGTTCTGATTGTATCTATCTCCCAAGAGAAAAATTGCTGGTCCCCACAAGTCCTTCCTTGCTGGTCATAAAACAAATATTAAATAATGGCAATAAGCTATGAACCTTCTACAGTGCTCCAATGTTTAATTAAATTATTGCTGGTGAAAATAGCTAGTTGCATAGAGAATTCACATGATTTACCTTATGAGTAGATCATACACATTTCTCAGGCCCTTGAGACCTCCTAGTGCATGTACAGAATATCAACTATTATTTCTTGAGCCATATTTTTATAACTTATAGCCCTCTGGTATGTTGATGGGAGCACAGGGGCTACCCAAGTTGTATTCTCTCAAAAATGGATTTCTGATTCCCAAACAGAACTGTTTTTTGACACTTAAAATAAACAAACCCTATAAATCTGTTACATTTAATATTTTATTCACCCCTCCTCCCACTGGCTATTTAATGTGAGGTTTGTAGAGAAGTAAAAAATGTTTAAACTTTCAGCTCTTCCCTCTATTACTTTTAATAAAGAATCTACAGAAAAGAGCTGGAATAGTTTTAAAATGCAAGCCTCGATGACATTCTGGAACTCATCTAAGTAAACAGTATGTTCTTTTTTTTTTTCTTCTTTCTTTAAGACAGAGTCTTGCTCTGTCACCAGGCTGGAGTGCAGTGGCATGATCTCGGCTCACTGCAAGCTCTGCCTCCAGGGTTCAAGCGATTCTTCTGCTTCAGCCTCCCAAGTAGCTGGGACTACAGGCATGCACCACCACACGCAACTAATTTTTGTATTTTTAGTAGAGACGGGGTTTCACCATGTTGCTCGGGATAGTCTGGATCTCTTGACCTCGTGATCTGCCCGCCTTGGCCTCCCAAAGTGCTGGGATTACAGGCGTGAGCCACCATGCCTGGCCATAAGTATACTCTATCTTAATCACTGAAATTTTGTTTACAGGAGTATAATCCATTCAGTGCTGTTTTTGTCAGTCTTCCACAGATTCTGCAAATATATTAGCTAAAGCACATAGGATCTGTCAAAGGCTCCAAGGAAAGATTTTTATGTAGGGCTTAGGATCAAATTACGTGTGTGCACATGCATAACCACAGAGTGGGCTCCTCCTACCCCCCCCCCACACACACATATTAAGTCAAAATAGAGTTATTTTCTACTTTTTTGCATATCTTTTTAAAACGGATTTTGGGAACCCCTGCACGTGTCCCCCATTCATCTCAAATTCTCACAATTATTTATTCTCCCAAAATTATATAAAATTTCCTTCTTTCTAGGGGTAAAAATGTTCATAAACATCAATAAATATTTACAAAATAAGCCAGAGCTGAGTGGTATCCCTTCACTGGGGATTGCTTTACTGATTGTTACAAGGCTGTGACTCATTCAGCTGATCCAAATATGCACTTAATTTCTGTCTATATAAATTATTTGCAGATATAATTTTTATCTGTTTATATATAACTTATATAGATAGAATTTATCTATATATAATATCTATCTACATATATCTATACGTAATTTATATATAATTTATAGCTATACAACATTAACCAGATTTTCGTAATGAACATCATTCAGAAGCAGAGGCCTTTCAAGTACATTCAAATAAATGATTTGCAAAGAATCATAAAAAATTGATCTCCTGTTTAGAACTGCTCATCATTAAATAAATGTGGGATTCAGTCATAAAGGGCAAAAAAAATATGCCTTGACTAGCTATGTTTCATCTTCTAAAACAGAAAGAGAAAGAGAGAAGAGGAAGGAATGAAAGAAGGAAAGAAGAGTTTTTTTAAAAGCTGTGAAATGTCGTGAGGAGGTAGAAGAGAGTGGGATTGGAGGGTTGTGGGCTGGGGAAGGATTGGTCCTGCCCTTCTTATTTCCGTTTACTGACTGTGTCGCCCTGGGAGAATCAGTTCATTTTTCTGAACATCAGTTTATTCCACAGAAAACAGGAATGATAATGCTAATCTTACAGGGAACAGAAAGATATTTACACATAAGAGCTTTGGAAACCATGAACTCACATAGGTTAATTCAACGTGTGAATTCAACTTTTGTTTCTATTTCATTCCTTGGGTGAGACGGGAAAAGCTTTATTTTCTCACTTTAGTTGGATTCTATTTGTGACACGATGGTCTTAAATCATGTCTTAAAGAGATGATGGCTTTGAGTATTAGTCAAGTCTATACACCAGTGCTTTTCAAACTTCAGTGTCTGCACAAATCACTGGGAATCATGTTAAAATGCAGGTCTGGGGTGGAGCTTGAGATTCTGCATGCCTAACCAGCTCCAAGGTAAGGCTAAGGCTTGGTAATCTCGCCTGATTTTTGATAATATGAAGGGCTGCTTCACCACTTCCACACGCTGAGCACACATTATTTATTGGATCACAGCACAGAGTTGTAAGTGCTGCGGCTGATGTCATTTGAGTTTTTTTCATGGTAATAAATACGTCCTCTGGGAATGATTGCAGCCAACAGAGAGGACTGTAAACTGAATGACAGGGTGAGGCAAGTAGGGGACAGAGTGATCCCTGGAAGAATCTGCGGCTTCTCCTCCTCTCTTGGCTGTCACTCATGATGAATGGCTCTATGCAGAAAGGTTGGACTCAACTGCAGTGCTGACTTGCAATTAAACTCCCCATGCATTCTTTGCTATTCCCTTCGTTAGCATACTGTCTATAATATGTACCATAATTACAGTCCATACCTACATATCATACCACGGTGGAGAAAAACCCTGATTTTGGTAGATTGTTACACACACAAGTATCTATCTCTCTTATTAGAGAATTTAATTTTATACCTTGAAGCAGAAGTTTTGGCTTCATAACATCAAGACGAAGCAATAATAAGAAATACAAATGACAAATTACAATGAACAGTACAGAGGCAAGCCATCTTCATTAAAGACACGTAGACACCATAGTCTCCACTTTTTTTGTGTGTGTGTGATGGAGTCTCACTCTGTCACCAGGCTGGAATGCAGTGGCTCGATCTCAGCTCACTGCAACCTCCTTCTCCCAGGTTCAAGCAATTCTCCTGCCTCAGCTTCCCAAGTAGCTGGGACTACAGGCGCATGCCACCACGCCCAGCTAATTTTTGTGTTTTTTGTAGAGACAGGGTTTCACTGTGTTGGACAGGATGGTCTCAATCTCCTGACATCATGGTCCAGCCCCTTCAGCCTCCCAAAGTGCTGCTTTACAGGTGTGAGCCACCACGCCCAGCAATAGTCTTTTTAAAATCAGGCCATTCATCTAACAAATATTTATCAAATCCCTACAGCAGGCCAGTTATCATTCTAGGATCTAAGATAAAGGATTGAAAGAAACAACTTCTCTGCTCTGACAGAGCTTACAGTTTATATAAATAAGCAAATATAGAACAGACTAGTTAAGGATAAGTAAAGAAAAAAAGATAAAGCAAAGTAAGGAAGAAAGGAAAAGCAGATTTGGGAGTTTTATCTTATATGGGGAGAAGATGGTAGTGATAAGAGGGCGGAGAAGACTTAAAGGAAGTGAGATCAAGAGAAATGGATGGGCCAGGCATGCTTGCCCAGGCCTGTAATCCTAGCACTTTTGGAGGCCAAGGCCGGAGACTGCTTGAGGCCAGGAGTTTCAGACCGAACTGAGGAACATAACGAAACCTTATCTCTACAAAAAATTTTTACAAGTAGCCAGGTATGATGGTGTGCAACGGTAGTCCCAGCTACGCAGGAGGCAGAGGTGGGAGGATCACTTGAGCCCAGGAGGTTGAGGCTGCAGTGAGCCATGATAGTGCCACTGCACTCCAGCCTAGGCAACAGAAACAGATTCTGTCTTAAAAAAAAAAAAAGATATATGGATATACAGTTAAAGAGATAATCAGGCAGAGAAAAGAAGAAACAATGACTCCAGGACTTTTCTCTTTAAGCAACTATAAAAACCAGGCTATCATTTTAATAAAGACCTTATGTATACAAAAAATGAACCAAGTGTTAAAATATTCTGGGCACTATTTTTCTCAATTTAATTTTAAATTCAATTTTATACTGAGAGGGAAAAAAGAGAAAAAGAAAATGGACATATTGGACATGAAAATTCAATAATAAGCAATCCACTTTAAAATAAATGCAAATACTTTTTTAAAGCTAGAGAATAAAGTTTTATATAAGTTACTTTGTATACAACTGATAATTTCCCCCCTACCCACCCACCTTTTTTTCTCTGAGATGGAGTCTCTGGCACCTAGGCTGGAGTGCAGTGGCATGATCTCACCTCACTGCAACCTCTCAACCTCTGCCTCTCAGGTTCAAGCAATTCTCCTGGCTCAGCCTCCGAAGTAGCTGCAACTACAGGAGCCTGCCACCATGCCCAGCTAACTTTTTTTTATTTTTTAGTAGAGATGGGGTTTCACCATGTTGGCCAGGCTGGTCTTAAACTCCTGACCTCAAGAGATCCACCCAGCTTAGCCTCCCAAAATGCTGGGATTACAAGTGTAAGCCACTGCAGCCAGCCTACCCTTTTTTTATCTTTAATTTTTGTTTTGTCAGGATGGAGACTTGCTGTGCTGTCCAAGCTGGTCTTGAACTCGTGGGCTCAAGCAGTCCTCCCACTGCAGCCTCCCAAGGTGCTAGGATTACATGTCCAGTACAATTACACTTTTGGATATACAAGTTTTCTTTTTTTAAAAAGTTTACCTAATTTGTATACAAATATTCAGATAATCTATTACACACATCTTTTTAAAAACTGTAATACTGTGTATTTATTTTAGAACATCTGTTAATGAGTGATATGGTTTGACTCTGGGTCCTCACCCAAATCTCATGCTGAATTGTAATCTGCATATGTTGGAGGAGGGGCCTGGTAAGAGGTGACTGAATCATGGGGGCAGACATCCCCCTTGCTGTTCTCATGATGGTGAAGGAGTTCTTACAAGACCTGGTTGTTTCAAAAGTGTATAGCACTTCCCCTTTCACTCTCTCTTCCTCCTGAACCAACCGTGTAAGACATGCTGGCTTCCCCTTCGCCTTCTGTCATGATTGTAAGCTTCCTGAGGCCTCTCAGCCATGCCTCCTGTACAACCTGCAGAACTATGAGTCAGTTAAACCTCTTTTCTTTATAAATTACCCAGTCTCAAGTAGTTCTTTATAGAGGTATGAAAATGGATTAATACAGTGAGCCGGGTCACTTACAAAGGAAAGCCTATCAGATTAATAGCAGACTTCTCAGCTGAAACCATAAAAGCCAGAAGAGATTGGGGGCCAATATTCAACATTCTTAAAGAAAAGAAATTCCAACCCAGAATTTCATATCTGGCCAAACTAAGCCTCATAAGCAAAGGAGAAGTAAGATGTATTTCCGACAAGCAAGTGCCTTACAAGAGCTCCTGAAGGAAGCACTAACTACAAAAAGGAAAGACCATTACCAGAAACTACAAAAAACACATTGAAGTACATAGACCAGTGACAATACAAAGCAACCACATAAACAAGTCTGCATAATAACCAGCTAACATCATGATGACAGAATCAAATCCACACATATCAATAACAACCTTAAATGTAAAGGGGCCAGGCACTGTGTCTAACACCTGTAATCCCAACACTTTGGGAAGCCGAGGTGGGTGGATCACCCAAGGTCAGGAGTTTGAGACCATCCTGGCCAACATGGCAAAGCCTAGTTTCTACTAAAAATATAAAAATTATCCAGGTATTGTGGTGGGTGCCTGTAATTTCAGCTACTCAGGAGGCTAAGGCAGGAGAAGCACTTGAACCTGGAAGGTAGAGGTTGCAGTGAGCTGAGATGGCACCACTGCACTCCAGCCTGGGTGACAGAGTGAGACTCCATCCCAAAGAAAAAAAAATGTAAATGGGCTAAATGCCCCAATTAACAGACACAGAGTGGCAAGCTGGATAAAGAATCCAGAACCATTGGTATATTGTCTTCAAAAGACCCATCTCACATGCAGTGACACACATAGGCTCAAAATAAACGGAAGGAGAAAAATCTACCAAGCAAATGGAAAACAGAAAAAAGCAGCAGTTGCAATCCTAGTTTCTGACAAAGCAGACTTTAGACCAACAAAGATCAAAAAAGACAGAGAAAGGCATGATATAACGGTAAAAGTTTTGATCCAACAGGAAGATCTAACTATACTAAATATAGACACACTGTACACCAGAGCACCCAGATTCATAAAGCAAGTTCTTAGAGAGCTTCAAAGAGACTTAGACTACCACACAATAATAGTGAGAGACTTTAGCACCATACTGACAACATTAGACAAGTCATTGAGATAGAAAATTAACAGAGAGAGAGAGATCCAATATGGCCGCTTAGCAGCAGCTCAGGATTGTAGCTCCCAGTGAAAGCGCAGAGAGCAAGTGGATGCTGCAATTTCAGACGAATTTTTGTTGCCCACAAACTGGGAGATTCCCGGCAGAGGAGCCACACAGGTCACCAGCATGACTCTTTTGGCCGGCGCGGCACTTCTCAGTGCAGAGTGTACGGGACTGGGTTCCCTTTTAGTCGGGCTAGGCTGGTCCCATCCCCACAAGGAGAACGGCAATTGGAAGCACTGAGGACTGAGAGTTTCACAGCAAGCACAGCCGAACCCAGGAAGACCTAGCTCTGTGGGGAAGGGGCGTCCACTGAAGGAAAACTAAGAAACAGAAAAAACTTCATCACCAACAAACCAGACGTCCACTCAGAGACCGAGTCTGAAAGTTGGCAATTACAAAGACGACAGGTGGATAAATCCACAAAAATGGGAAGAAACCAATGCAAAAAGGCTGAGAACACCAGAAATCAGAATGCCTCTCTCCTACAGGGGATCGCACCTCCTCATTAGAAAGGGAAGAAGACCTGACGGATAATGACTGTGATGATCTGTCAGAATCAGGCTTCAGAAGGTGGATAATAAGAAACTTCTGTGAGCTAAAAGAACATGTTCTAACCCAATGCAAAGAAACTAAGAACCTTGAAAGAAGATTTAATGAAATGCTAATGAGAATGGACAACTTAGAGTGGAATATAAATGAATTGATGGAGCTGAAAAACACAACACGAGAACTTCGCGAAGCATGCACAAGTTTCAACAGCCGAATCGACCAAGCAGAAGAAAGGATATCAGAGGTCGAAGATCAACTCAATGAAATAAAACAAGAGGGCAAGATTAGAGAAAAAATGGTAAAAAGGAATGAATAAAGTCTCCAAGAAATATGGGACTATGTGAAAAGACCTAATCTACGTTTGATAGGTGTACCTGAATGTGATGAAGAGAATGAATCCAAGCTGGAAAATACTCTTCAGGATATTATCCAGGAAAACTTCCCCAA
>CAUYQU010100168.1:0-12369 GCA_963574635.1 Cheracebus regulus
TGTGAAAATAACACACACAGACTAAAGACAGAGGCCACCAATGCAGACAGCTCCTGGGACAGGCAGGAATTATACAAAGTGCGGGGGGCTGGGCAGGGCCCATTGTGAACCCAAGGTCAGGAGCTCCTTCTATACCAGCACGTGCTACTTAACTCCAGCCAACTTTTGCCAGGAAGAAATGACTGGCCAAAACTGCCAACTGCTCAAAAGCAGTTGGAAATTCAAACTCTTATTTTCATTTTATTGAAAAATTTCTATTTATCTAATTTAGATTTTTTTTTTAGATGGAGTTTGGCTCTCAATGCCCAGGTTGAAGTGCAGTGGCATGATCTCAGCTCATAGAAACCTCTGCCTCCTGGGTTCAAGCAATTCTACCTCAGCCTCCCAAGTGGCTGGGATTACAGGTGCCCATCACCATGCCTGGCTAATCCTTTGTATTTTTAGTAGAGACATGGTTTCATCATGTTGGCCAGGCTGGTTGCGAACTCCTGACCTTGGGTGATTCACCTGAGATCAAGCAATTCTCCTGCCTCATCCTCCCAAAGTGCTGGGATTACAGGCATGAGCTACCATGTCCCACCTTAATTTATATTTTTAAAAACAAACAAATAACTGTGATTTGGATACTTCCAGCTTACTACTTGTCTAGTGGGAACTAAAAGGTAGTTTTTCAAATGGTAGAATATCACTAGGTTATCTCTATAAAAAGCCAATAAATTATATCCTAAATCCTTTTGTATTTTTCCTATAAGAGGAAGTGACTTTATTTATATGAATGGCTTTCTTTTCATATAGGTTAACTTTTATCCCTGCCTGATTCCTTCTTTCCCTCCTTGCTTCCTTCCTCCCATTTCTTTCTTCCTCTCTCCTTCTTGCCTCATTCTCTGTCTCTACCTCTCCCCTTTCTCTCTCCCTTTTTTCCTTTCTCCTTTCATCCCTTCCTCCTGCAGAGCTGTTGAGCTCCAGTTGCATACCTGAGCTCTGCAAGTTGTTGCCAGAACAAAGGTGAATAAAGCTTTCCTTAAGGACCTCAGAGTCCAGTTGACAAGAGAGATCACCAAGGAAGTGTTTGCCAGATGAAATGTATATCCCGCAGGCCGTGCTCCTGGCCCAAAGAGAAGAGGCTGAAAGACACTAAGGGGCGGCAATTGTTTGAGGACTGCACCTCTGTCATTTGCTCCTGAAGACAGCCTAGGCAAGAAGCGACCACCATGGAGAATATACAAATGGCTTTTGTGTACTCCACAGTGACATTCACAAAGGTCACTTACAACATGCTTAGGAAAATGTTGCTGGTTTTGGGAGTGGGATATTTTCCCTGAGAAAGATGAGGTTCCAGGGGAGGGTAGGGGTGGAGGTGAGCAGGAAGAGAGGATGGGAGAGCTTGCCTTACCCTCCTACTGGGCTTTCCATGGAAGGAGAATTAACCTTGCCATATGAGACAGGACAGTCGAGAGCATGGAAGCGTAAGCTCACTATTCAAGCCTGAGAATTTGGAAGTCAGCACTCCTAGGACCAAATCCCAACCCAACCACTAACAGTGAGATCTTCAGCAAACTGACTCTTTGAACCTCAGTTTCCTTCTGTGTAAAACCATCCCTGTCTCATAGGGCTGTTGATATAAGTGACAGAGATGAAATGTGTGGAAGGCTTAGCTCAGTGCTTGGAATGCCAAAAGTATTCAGTCAGTGGAGAAACAGAAAGTTCATCTTTATATTAAGTCAAAATCTAACAGTCAGCTGTCTAAACAGGAAGCATGGCTGCATGTCGAAGTAGTGAGTTCCCTATTATTAGAAGTGATCAAGCGAAGAGTAAGTGACTAGTTGGCGGGGACCCTTTTCTTTATATAGGGCTTGAAGAATATTTATATAACTTTAAGTTTCTTTTCAATGCAGAGCCTCCGGGATGCTTAGAAAAGAACTGAGTACCCTAAAAATGTAACCTGTGTGTGCGTGTGCACCAGAACACGTGTGCATGCACGCACAAGACAGCCAATGGGATTTCTAGCTATTATGGTAATTTTTTTAAAGAAATCGAATGAATGAATAAATAAAATAGCTTTAATTTTAAATTTAAGTATCAGTCACAGATATCTGATTGTCCCTTTTCTCCCCCATTCACTTCCATAAGCAAGCAGACCCTGCGACACAGCTGCAGGAGATCAACAGGAGCTACAGTAACCACAGAGGCCTGGAGTTCCCTGGACTCACCAGCTGTGCCAAGGGAAGGGTGCAGCTCTTAAGGGTAGCAGCCTGCTGGAGAGGAGGACATGCCCAGGCCTTCTCTATTTCTCTGTGGACAGTTTTATTTTCCTTTGTGTCTGCCCCTGAAGATGACTTACCTGGATGCCATATTAGACTGCTCTGTGTTGAGTCATGAAGAAAGTACTTTAGTATATAAGGAGAGAGGGAGGGATGTCAGATGAGTGTTTGGTTCTTTCCACTGTCTTTGAGCCTTTGATGCTGTTGGCTTATATTTCCCTTTCATTTTTATGTCTTACATTCTCCTATGCAGGCTACTTTCCTGCATTGACAGACACATTGGTGACCGACAACATGTAGGTTGTTTGTTACTAAGATGTTTACATGTGAACAAAAGTAAAAGTCCTAGGCCATCATCATATCCAGTGGTGGAATTTCTGGTTGGCAGGGGAGGTGTTTAAGGAAATTCACTGGCAGAGAGAAACCGGAACAGCGTATTTGCTAAAGCTTTTGAAAGTTTCCCATGCAGACAGCTATTTGGTTTGCCAACAAGTGAAGATTTGAGTGCCTGAGAGACCAATAGAAGGAAGTACTGAAAGTTGTTTTTTTTTTTTTAACTCTATTGGTTGGGTTTTACTCTAATGTTTCAAGAAATTGTCATTTTACTTAAAACCGTATGCAACTGGATTTATTAACTAATTTTCACTCAAGAGGAGCCATCCTAGGGACTCTTTGGATGTTGACCCAGTGACAAGGGTGTCAGGTAGAATCCTCAGCCCCCCTCTTCTCTCCAAAAATCCCTCTCTCACCCACTTCATCCCCACCCCCACCTCCAAACTCTATTCCAACGGTGGTCTGTTGTGCCCCATTATATCTGAAATGATACCTCGTGGTTGACAAAAGTATTTTCACTTTTACTTGTCTTTATTTCTCCCTTTTTGCATTTAAAAAATGTGTTAAAAGAGTGGATTCTGAGTATGCCTTCAGTCTAGCCGCATGTGCTTAAGCAAGTTATTTAACACTTCTGTACCACAAAAATGAAGCCAAAGGTAACTAGCTTGGAGAGCCACTGCGAAGAGCAGGTGGCACAAAGTGGGGAGCCTTAACGCCATCAAGTGCACATGGATGAAGGTCACTCCCCTCTCTCCTCCCTCCCTCCTCTCCTCCTCCCTTCCTCACTGCCTCCCTCCCTCACTCTCTTCCATCCTCCTTTCTTATTTGCCTTGTTCCCTTCCTTCTTCTTTCCCTCCCTCCCTTCCTTTCTTCTTTCCTTCCTCCTTTCTCTCTTTCTTCCCTCTTTTCAAGAAGAATTAGTAGAGACTGGACACAGTGACTCGCACCTTTAATCCCAGCACGTTAAGAGGCTGAGGTAGGAGGATCATTTGAGGCCAGGAGTTCAACACCAGCCTGGGCAACGTAGTGAGACCCTCCTCTCTATAAAAAATTAGATGGCCATGGTCTCACACACTTGTAGTCCCAGCTAATCAGGATGCTGAGGTGGAAGGATCCCTTGAGTAGGGGAGTTCGAGGCTGCAGTGAGCTATGATCTGATCGTACCACTGTACTCCAGCCTGGGCAACAGAGGGACACCCTGTCTCCAATAAAGAAACAAAAAGAGGAATGAATAGGATACTCCAATGTCAGGCAGAAAACAAGATCAGATGATCATTATGCTCTACCATGACTGATAAAGAACCTGAAAGCAATGTCATCTCTTTATATCAATGTGAGATGTGCAGTGTTAGAGAATGACACTGCCACTTCTCACTCAGCCTCAGCACCCCCAGCTCACAGGCTGCTGCTGCCTCCTCCCCTGCCTTCACCCCAAGAGCAGCCGAGCCTCAGAAGGAAACCTCAGAACGTGGGGCTCCAGGAGGGAACACCCCGCGATATGAAAACCTTCCTACAGAGACTAACTGTTGCACATTTTACTTTTAAATGTTTCCGCTGATTGATTCTTTCTGACAACATTTTCTTAAAGGCTTTTCTTCCCCTCCTAATGATTTGAATCTTTTCGAAAGGCCCGTGATTGACAGAACCAGACTGACAGCTTTAAGTTTCTCTGAAGACTGAGGGTTTGCAGCAGCCTGTCTGGGCCAGGTAAGCAGGGAAGAGAGGGGAGGAAAATACCCAGGTACTGTATTTCGATTTTGGAATATGGCCTCGGTTGCTTGGTACTGCTCTCGGGAATTATAACTTTTTCCGGTCTGAGTTGCTGATGTCCTGCATAGCAATGTTTCAGTCAATGCTGGACAGCGTGTACTACGTGTACTATGATAGTCTTATAAGATGATAATGGGGCTGAAAAATTCCTATCTCCTGGTGACATCAGCCATCCTAAGGTTGTAGAACAAGACATCACTTGCACTTGTGGCCCTGCTGGTGTGAACAAGCCTACTGCACTACCAGTCATATTAAAGTCTAGCACATATAATTATGTTCTAGATTTATTAACATTTTGCATAGCATAGCAATGTTTTGGTCAAAGGCAGACAGCATGTACCACAATGGTCTCATAAGATTGTACTGGGGAAGTAAATATATGCTACTTCCTGAGTTGGCTAACTGTGGATGTTAATCTCTGGAAAAAGATCATCCTTCTTATCACCTTAATCATCAGGAATGATTTATTAAGAATATATTAGTACCTGGCTGGGCATGGTGGCTCACGCCTGTAATCCCAGCACTTTGGGAGGCCCAGGAGAATGGCCCATTCAAAGGCAAGTTCTCTCTCCTGGCTGGGGTCAGGTCTTTGGAGGGTGCTGTAGCATCCAGGCTTGACCATTACTAGGTCAAAAGATCAAGAAAGTCCTGAAGGGCATGTTGACATGTTTGGGATTTATCCTACAGCCAGGGGAGAGTTAGTAAGCATTTCCAAGGAAGAAGATGGAATGTGCCAACCCCCGTTTAGACAGCCATCTCTGGTGGTGTCATGGTGGAGGGCACACAGGAAAGGAGAAACACCAGAGGCAAGATGGCAAAAAGGGCAGACAACAGCAGGCCCATTGAGTGCCATGAATAGCATGAGCTTGCAGTGTACTTGTGTTAGGGGTGGCTAGATACCAGAGGGCTCAGGGAGACACTGTGGTTTCTTTCTTCTATCAACCAAGCCAGGAAGCAATGATATTTGTCATGACCATGTTGACTAAGGTGTTACCTGAGCATGCAAAGAAAGGGATGCAACTGATAAAACTTTGAGTTTCGCGTTTAAGAGAGAGATCGGGGTGATGTTGCTTCAACATCAATGTCCTTCATTCTATTTAACAATGAGATGAGTCTGGACACTTTTGGCTTAGCCAGCTCTTCAAACTGGAGCACACTAATCAGTATTAATTCCATGGATTCAGACTCGGGTGTCTGCCTAGACTTGAATTCATACCTTACTCTATGCCCACCTCTATCTTCCATTCTTCTGTCATTTCATCATCTCTTTGTTTGACCAAGTTGACTAGTCACTTTTGTCTGACTAGTGTGAATCTTTGCTTAAGAGGAGAATATCCGTATCATGTAATTTTCCTACACGTACGCTGCTGGCCACAGAGCACTCAGGAGTTGAGTGTATCGCTATTTTCAGGGGTGAGAGGACCGAGGACCTTTCCTGGATCTATAGATTTGCAGGCGTGCGTGTCCTCAACAGAGGCTGGAATGCACACAGATGAAAGAAGGCTTCTGCTTTCTCCACATTTTGGGGTGAGTTGTTTTGCTGGATCAGACATAGTGAGATCATCCAGTGTCAGTTTTTAATTTATGGCATTTAATTATGCATTTCATTTGCAGCAATTAAAAAAAAGTGATCCACACACTGTGTAGCTTGTGTTGACTGAATTGGTATTAAAAAATAAAAAATAAGAACGGAACTGGCAGGCTTCGCTCTGTGAGGCCTCCAGCAAATACCAAAGCCGTTTTGGAGTCAGCTCTGCTCACTCCTGCCACTCCCCGGTTGTCTCTTCCTTCCTGATCGCTGAAGGCTCTTGCCACCTTATCATGGTTTAAAATAAGACGGGGCGAGCAGCATCCCCCGCTCCACACTCGGTGCCTCCATAGGACTTCACCCAGAAATACAGGCAGGAAAAAACAAATAAGAAGTTGCCAGAGACCCCATGCACTTCCCCAGGATAAATCTGAACCAAAAGGAAAATGAGTGGGAAGGGCTCCCACCAAAGGACCCTCATGGGAAAGTGGCCTTCAGAAAACCCCAAGGAAAGCTGGGCGAAGATCCAAGGTGGGTCATAGCCTGTCTCCCAGGCAATACTTCAGACAGTGACATGACGAAGCCAGTGAATTACAGATTCTTCCAGGAATGGTGCCAGAGAACTTGACATTTCACATTCACTCACACATTGGCAGCTGTCACCATGGGTAGCAAAATGCAGGCACTACCTACGGCTCAATAGGTAGCCCGTCCTCCAGAATTTAGAGGCACCCATCTTAATCCCTGACAAACCACTGTCCAGGGATGTGACTCCAAATGCAATTTTGATGAAACATTACTGCATGCATGTAGCAGGAATGGTGTTTTGAATGTGCAAGTTGGGCTTAGCACAGAAACTAGAAAGCAGACAGCTTTGGACTGCATAGGTTTGGTGTCAGATATTTTTCCATTCTTTGGTGTGAGTTTTCTTATTACTGAAATTGGGCATTGTCATTGGGATAATGTAGAATATTCAGCTGAAGGATACAAGGAAAAATTTGAAAACATCTATGACCTCACTGCCCAAATATAATTATCATTATTATTATTATGAATCTTTTGAGAGAGAAAGATATAAGGGATAGAAAAATATCTAATTAAGAAATATATAACACAACATATAGTATTATATATATTATACACACACACACACACACACACATACTCCTTCTTTCCTTCTTTCCTAAATATTACAATACCATTAGTCATAAGAACATCATAGCTTCTTTATTTGGGAATGGGGTGACACTAATGAATTGAACAGAAAAATGTTTTCAGCCCGCAACAAGATGTTCATTTATCCATTCAATTTCATTCTGATTGGTTTTTCTAAATCACAATTAAAGTTATAAAAAGTTGAATCTATGCTTTCTTTACGTCCAATTACTCTTGGCCATGAGCAGTGATGTCCTGCTTCCCGGGAGCTCCTGTCTCTCCAAATCCCACATTTGTAATCTTGATTGCAATATCTTCAAACACTTTTACGATTGACAGCCTATCTTTGAAGCATATCAAAGAATATTAGGTATTGGTCTGCATTTCCTATTTGATTAAACTTCTGAATAACCTTTTTTCCCCTTAATTCAGTCATGTCTTCTTTGAAGATAAGGGTCTTCTCTTGAAAGTCAGTTGGAAACTTTAGGCAGATAGATGTTTAATACCTGAGAGAAAGTCCTTCATGAATTTGACACCTGGAGCTCTCCAAACTGTGGAATTCCTTGGCCTATTACTGGGAATCTGGCAGTTTCCACCACCTTGGTCCAGCGTGTGACGTTCAGTCTTCTTTGTCTACACGAACATTTTGGGTCTATTGTGAATCATGGCAGCATCTTTCTAAAGGCATCGTAATTGACAACCACAGAGCTGAGTTTAAGGCAGCTCTCTTCTTTGCTGCCTTAAAGTTAATGACTCTCAGCAGAGATGAGATTCTGACAAGCAGTTATGCTCCTGTCCAGGGCTAAGTTAGCTTGTGCATGGATGATGACAACAATGTCACATGTTATTCACCAGTGCACAGCCAGGTGCTCTCAGTAATGACTTCAAGGGCCCATGCTTGAATCATGGCTGACAATTTACCATTGGGGGAGCTTTGGCAACTCTTTAAACTGGATTATGGGGACTCCATGAGAATGAAATGAAGAAAGTCACAACAAGAGCTTAGCCTCAAGCCTGACATGTGGCACAGGCTCAATAACCATTTCCTCCTCCACTGCTACCAGTACCAGCAGCAGCAGCAAGTGTTTGTTGAGCGCCTACTCTGTGCTGGTATGTTAGGCTGTTCTTGCATTGCTCTAAAGAAATACTTTAGTCTGGGTAATTTGTAAAGGAAAGAGGTTTAATTGACTCGTGGTTCTGTAGGCTATACAAGCATGAAACCAGCATCTGCTCAGTTTTGGTTGAGGACTCAGGAAGCTCTTACTCATGGTGGAAGGTGAAGGGGGAACAGGTGTCTCATATGCAAGAGCAGGAGCGAGAGAAAGAGTGTGTGTGAGAGAGGTGTCATACACTTTTAGACTACCAGTTCTCCTGTGAACTCAGAGCAAGGGCTCACTCACCATCAAGAGGATGACTCAAGCCATTTAGGAGAGATCCACTCCCATAATCCAAATACTTCCCACCAGACCCCACCTCCAGCACTAGGGTTATATTTCAGCATGAGATTTGGGCAGTGATATGGTTTGGATCTGTGTCCTCGCCCAAATCTCATATTTAACTGTAATCCCCAATGCTGCAATGCTGAAGGTGGGGCCTACTGGGAGGTGATTGGATCATGGTGGAGGTTTTTCTTTTCTTTTTTTTTTTTTTTTTGAGACGGATTCTTTCTCTTTTTGCCCAGGCTAGAGTGCAATGGCACAATCTTGGCTCACTGCAACCTCCACCCCCCGGGTTCAAGCTATTCTCCTGCCTCAGCCTCCTGAGTAGCTGAGATTACAGGTATGCGCCATCACACCCAGCTAATTTTGTATTTTTAGTAGATATGGAGTTTCACCATGTTGGCCAAGATGGTCTCGAACTCCTGACCTCAGGTAAGTCACCACCTGCATGGCAGGGATTTCTCTTGAACGGTTTAGCACCATCCCCCTTCATGTTGTCATTGTGTCAGTGAGTTCTTGTGAGATCTGGTTGTCTAAAAGTATGTGGTGCTTCCTCTTTTTCTCTCTCTTCCTCCTGCCCTGGTGATGTGAGGTGCTCACTCCCCTCCTGCCTTCCACCATAACTGTAAATTTCCTGAGGCCTCCCAAGAAGCTGAGTAGATGCCAACATCGTGCTTCCTGTACAGCCTGTGGGATCATGAGCCATTTTAACCTCTTCTCCTTAGAAATTATCCAGTCCCAGGTATTTCTTTATAGCAGTGTGGGAATAGACTAATGCAGGCAGCAACAAACATCCAAACTCCATCAGCTGGTCTTTGTTCCCAGTGCTTTGTCTATAGCAACTTATGAAATCCTCACTATGGCCTGATAAAGTAGGTGCTGTTTGTTTGGTTTTTTTAAACGGAGTTTCGCTTCACTCTTGTTGCCTAGGCTGGAGTGAAATGGTGTGATCTCTGCTCACCACAATCTCCGCCTCCTGGGTTCAAGCGATTCTCCTGCCTCAGCCTCTGGAGTGGCTGGAATTATAGGCATGTGCCACCATGCCCAGCTACTTTTATATTTTTAGTGGAGATGGGGTTTCTCCATGTTGGTCAAGCTGGTCTCGAACTCCTGACCTCAGGTGATCTACCTGCCTCGGCCTCCCAAAGTGCTGGGATTACAGGCATGAGCCACCACACCCGGCCAGGTGCTGTTGTTAACTACATTCACAGATGAGGAAACCGAGGCATAGAAGAATTAAGTAATTTACCCTCTATTACATAGCTAGTAAATGGCAAAGCCAGGATTTATTAGCTGGATTGGCTCCAGAGCCCAAAGTGCTAAGTATTTTTGACATACATAGAATACATGCACATTCACCTGAGTCTGTGTCATTTATGCTTCAACATTATACCACCCTCTCCATCTTCTCCAGGTCTCCCTGCCTTCCTCCAGCACGTCGTTTGTCATGGCAGCAGAGTGGCCTACTGTATGGCGATGACATAATAGTTCTTAGCTGCTGTTTGGTTGTTGCATTTTAGCTCATTTGCAGTGTTTTCATGTTTTAAATAATGCTCTGGCCAAAGCCTTGTGGTTAAGTCTTGACACACATCTATGGCTATTTCTTTAGAGTAAACTGCTGGATGGTATTGCTGTGCAGGCTGAACAACCCTCAAGGTTTGCCTAGAACTAAGGGTGTTCCAGGGACAAGGGACTTCCAGTGCTACTGGGACAGCCATGGACAAGCCAGGATGGTTGGGTCACAAGACAATTTTACACCTCTGTTATCTGCTAACATGTTGTGATGGTTATACCTTTCCTTAACATTGGGTTGACAGTTTGCTGTAAAGATGGAGAAGGGAGAAAAGGTTGTCTTCCTAGATGGCTTTGGGGAGTGGTCCCAGCCTGTGTCCATGAGATAACCATAGGAAACATGGATATTCAGGTTTAGAAGTTATCAACTGAGGGACTGAGGAGAGGATGCAATGAGAGTTAAAGGAATCAGTAAACATGAGAAGAATCTTGACAGTAAGGCAGACCATCTCGGAAGAGTCAGAACAAGAAAGGGGCAGGGACAATATCATGACCACTTCATGAAGGCAGAGCCAATGTGTCCAATGATGGGGAAGTATCTGGGGAGCAGACATCAAGAGACCTGCAACTATTTTTGAAGTCAGCAAAGTGGACTTTTCCATGCTAGACTCTCCTTTTCTTCAGTTCCATTCAGCAAACATTCATGAAATTCCTCTTCCATGCCTTCACTCTGCCCATTGCTGGAGGTAGGAAAGGAAATAAATGGCCTCTGGGAAGGTCTTCGTCAGGACCTGTGGTACCCATTCTTGCCGGATACCCAGAGTCATTTATTCATTTATTAAGCAAATATTTACTGCTGCTGGAAATATGGCAGGTTCCTGGGATTCATAGCCTTCTTCTTTCTCCTCCTAAAGACACTCTTAGGAGAAAATCTCCTTTCAATTTTGGTGAATGAACTGTTTTCAAAACTAACATCATTTTAAAAGTATCTCACCAACAAAGCAAAACATATCTTTCCTTGTTAAAGATGTTTCAAAACCTAAGAGCAGAAAGGGGATATTTGGGGGGATGGAGGACTCTCTTGCCCAAGCCAGCAACCCACACCAAGGCCAGCCCTCCTATGGGAATAGCCAAACATTCTGATAGAATGAAAACACAGGCCTGCTTCTTCCCAGATCTGGGCAAAGAAAAGAGAACCCCAGACTGAGGGCGATGTGCAGGTTGCTGCACTGGAGGAGTGGTGAGTGAGCAGCTGGAGGAGGGCTGGGCTCTGACCCTTGAATGCACCCTTCCCTGTAGAGCCCTCTTTAATACTGAACATTCAAGGGTGACGCCAGGTACGTCATTCCCAATATTTCCAAAGTACACATTTCTGATCCTGCAATTGAAAGAAATTCACTCTTATAAAAGCTAGTATTCACTGAGAACATCCACCACTGGGAACTGAAATTTCAGGAAATTTTTCATTTTAAAAAATACCAAGTTTTCCCATCCCAGCCCCTCGGTGATTTGGAAAAATGTCCGTCCTCCAGTGAGAATGTCTGTCGTGATTTCGTTTGATGCTGACATGATTCTGCAGGACTTAGCCAGGTAGGAACCAATGTGGTCCCTATCACCTATGGAGGGGAAAAGGCAGTGTCCCGCACTCCACCCTCCACAACCTTTTTAGAAAACATACTCCAGGATTCTGGAGGCACGTGCCTCAGCAAAAGGCTTACTGTCACTGCCTCTTCTCGGAATCCATTCTTCCCTGAGGGAGGGTGTGCCACTCAGGGCTGTCTGTCCAGTGCCAGGTCAAAGATGCTCCTGCGCCCTTCTCTCCCCCTGCACAACTGCCCAGCCTGACACAGGAAGTTGGCGACAGACACACATTTGGAAGAACAGAGCATCAAGCTTGGATGAAGAGTAGTTTGGGGCCAAGGCTCTGTGCATAAAACTGTTTTGTTTTAGAAAGGCGGTCGTGGAAATACCTGACTTCATGAAGCTTTATAATGCAAGCATTAATACGTCAGTTTCTATAGAGTAGGCATGAAGACAGCCTCGACCTCCCAATCTCCACCCTAAGGTAATTGCAGTCCAGCACCAAGAGGGCTTATTCAATCTAGCAAATAGCCTTCTTGTCATCTCTCCCAACATCTCTTCCTGTCCCTAGACCAGGAGACTGTGTCTGATTTCTTGTTTCTCTCTGGCCACCAGGAGCCAGTGCAATGGCCCATCTCATCCTGGCCTGAAACAAGCACAGAGGTCCCTTTCTCCTCACAACTTGTCCACTGTGCGGCAAATGTGAGGGGTGGATTCCCCAGTTCCCACCCCAGAGGGCTGGACTTTGGAGAGAGATTGAGAAAACAGTGAGTTTTCCTATGCTCCTGGT
>CAUYQU010100170.1:0-10760 GCA_963574635.1 Cheracebus regulus
TGGGGAGAAATGGCAGATATAGGTGAAGGGGAGGAAGGCAACAAATTACACTGCCACGTGTGTACCTATGCAACAATATTGTATGTTCTTCACATGTACCCCAAAACCTAAAATGCAATAAAAAAATAAAATAAAATAAAATAATATAAAAAAAATAAAAAAAAATAATTAAATAGTCACCTCTTCCAAGGGGTAGAGGCAGACCCAGAAAAAAAAAAAAAAAAAAATAACACACATCAGGGAAAGGAGAGTTACTTCAATAAATGGTGCTGGGAAAACCAGCTTTTGGAACTGATAAATTATTTCAGTAAAGTTTAAGAATAGAAAATTAATGTAGAAAAGACAGTAGAATGTTTTACATCAATAACATTCAAGATGAGAGCAAAATCCAGAACACAATCGCATTTGCAATAGCCACACACAAAAAATATAATATGTTGGAATATAGCTAACCAAGAAGGTGAATGATCTGTACAGAGAGAACTACAAAACACTGCTAAAAGAAGTCATAGATAACACAAATGGAACAACATTTCATGCTCATAGATTGGAAGAATCAGGATCATTAAAATGGCCATACTGCCCAAAGCAGGTTATAAATTTAATGCTATCCCTATCAAACTACCAACATCATATTTCACAGAATTAGAAAAACGAGTCTAATGTTTGTATGAAACCAAATAAGAGCCCAAATAAACAAAGCAATCTTAAGCAAAAAGAATGAAGCCAGAGGCATCACATTACCCAATTCACCCTGTACTACAGGGCTACAGTAGCCAAATCATCATGGTACTGGTATAATAATAGACATATAGACCAAGGGAACAGAATAGAAAACCCAGATATAAAGCACACACCTATCACTATCTGATCTTCAATAAAGTCAACATAAATTAGCAATGGGGAAAAGATTCTTTATTCAATAAATTATGCTGGGATAACTGACTATTAATATTCAGAAGAATAAATCTGTACCCCTATTCATCACAATATACAAAAATTAACTAAAGATAGATTAAAGACTTAAATGTAAGACTTCAAACTAAAAAAATCCTAGAAGAAAACCTAGAAATACACTTCTTGACATCAGCCTTGGCAACGAATTTATGGTTAAGTCTACAAAAACAATCATAACAAAAACGAAACAAAAATTGACAAGTGGGACCTAATTAAACTAGAGAGCTTCTACACAGCAAAGGAAACTATCAATGGAGTAAGAAGACAAACTACATAATAGGAAAAAATATTTGCAAACTGTGCATCCAACAAAAGCTTAATATTCCGAAAATATAAGGAAGTTAAATGAATGAACAAGCAAAAACCAAATAACCTCATTAAAAACAGGGCAAAAGACATGAAGAGACATTTCTCAAAGAAAGACACACAAGTGGTCAACAAACCTATGAAAAAATGCTCATCATCACTAATCATCAGAGAAATGCAAACCAAAACCATGAGATACCATCTCACACCAATCAGAATGGCCTTTGTTAAAAAGTCAAAAAAAAAAAAAAAAAAAAGTGGATGTTGGCAGAGAAAAGAAAAAAGGGAATACACTTGCTAGTGGGAATGTAAATTAGCTCAGCTTTTGTGGAAAGCAGTTTGAAGATTTCCCAAAGAACTAAGAGCTGGATTACCATTCAACCCAGAATCCCATTACTGGTTATACACAGAAAAGGAAAACAAGGCATTCTATCAAATAGACACATGCATCTGAGCGTTTATCACAGCACTATTCACAATAGCAAAAACATGAAATCAATCCAGGTACCCACCAAGAGTGGACTGGAAAAAGAAAATGTGGGACATATACACCATGGAGTACTATGCAGCCATTAAAAAGAGTAAAATTATGTCCTTTGCAGCAACATAAATGCAGCTGGAGGCCACAGAAGCAGAAAATCAAATGATACATTTTCTCAGTTATAAGTGGGAACTAAGCATTGGGTATTCATGGATATAAAAGCAAGACCAAGAAACACTGGAGAATATGAGAAGAAGAGAGGAAGGGGACAAGGGTTGAAAAACTACCTATTGGGTACTATGCCCACTATCTGATATGTGGGTGGTATGTTCAATCACACCCCAAATCACAGCATTATACAGTATACCATGTAACATGCCTGCACATGCACCCCTAAATCTAAAATAAAAGTTAGAAAAAAACTTGAGAGTAAATTTCAAATGACTAAGTATAAAAAATGATAGGTAAATGAAGTGATTGATATGTTAATTAGTTTGATTAAATCACATTCCATTTTATACCTACTGTACATCAAAAGATCACATTGTACTTTATAACTCTATACAATTATGATTTGTCAAGCAAAAATAATACTAATTTTTAAAAGAATGGTGACTAAAGCAAAAAGGGAGAAAATTGAGAAAAACAAAGAAGAAAAGATTTTTCAAGAACAAATCAAAACAAACACACCAGCAAAAAAAAAAACAAAAAGTGTACTAAAGCTACTACTCCAAAGAGATGGAAAGGTGGGAAGTAATGCATGTTACATGAGTTGTTAAATGTGCTCACAAACTAGAGCCAAACCCTTTCCCTTCATCACTCATTCAATTTTTTATTGGCTTCTTGCAGAAAGTTTAGCATTATATCAAGTCCAGTTGTATTTCTCAATTGTTTTTCATTTAAGGTGGAAGAGAATAATGAGACAAGAAAAGTATCAGAAATAAGATTTTTGTAAGTGATTCTCAGTAACAGCATGAGAAAAGATGAGATGTGTCTCCATGATGCAAAGTAACTATTTGTTAAGTAAAAAATCCAGTTAGTCAGTTGTTTGATTTGCAAAATACCAAATTGAGGCAAAAATCATTAATTTCCTTCATGACTCTTGAGGGGATATGCATGCATGTATGTATGTATGAAAGTAATGTGTGTTTGTGTGTGTGTATGTGTGTGTGTCTTCAGATTAATTTGGCTCTGCCCCCAAGGAAAAATCAAACTAAGTCCTGTCTCTGGAGTCCTTCCAGAGTCATATAAGCATATGAATATAGACCAGAAAATTCTAGAAAAGACCACCACCCTTGAGGGTGTTAATATACACCAGGTTCATATCATCCACTCTAAGTCAACCTCCAAAGCTTAGGCATAGTGGCATCTCCCCATAGCCCCTAAAACTCCACAATCTAAGCATTCACTAACCACTATCTGAAAGATTTTACTCCTTCACAGAACATTGTTGGGGAGTGTGGCTCATGTCTGCTGTTTCACATATGCCACTAATGACCCTTCTTTGTATTCTGGGGAAGCCCCTCTATGGCCAGGAAAAACTACTATTACTCTCTTGAACTCACCTTAAAAGATGGGGTTCTATTCCTCCCTCCTCTCAGGCATTAGTGTATTTGAAAAATAAAAGCAGAAAAGTCAGTAAGAGAAATCCAGTCAAGTCACCTAAGATCTTTAGAATACTATGCTGGATTCCTCTTCCAGGATTGTATAAAGAAATACCTTTTTTTCTTCCTGTTAAAACTGCAATAGGATAAATAAAAACAGTGAGAAAAAAGTTGAAAAGATAGTTATATATTAACTTAAAACATAAAATAACTGTTTTCTTAGTTCAAGATGTCTAAATATCAGTAATTTCTTGTAGTACAAACTAATATTTTCTTCTTCACAATTTATTCTATGTTTGACTAATTTTTATTAAAATGCCTTTTAATTGATCAATTATTTGAGGGTCTACCTCTACCTAAACATGAAAATGTATGACTTATCAACATTTCCTCAGAAGCCATTGTTATCTGGCTTCAACTCCCACAGACATTTTAATACTGTGCTGCCAGTGTGAGGGTCCTGCCAGCATCAACACACATAAAGAGTAGCCAGTAGCGGCTCTTGGACTGTCATCTTAGTCCCATTGGCCCAACAGGTGGGGAGGAGACAGAAAGAAAAACAGAACCCAGGCTACCTGTATAAACTGCAGCTTTATGCTTTCCCCAAATCATCTGAACCTCAGAAAGTCATTTTGAAATTAATTTATAATGAAAAGGATTTGTCATATTTTCATTCTCTTTGATAGCTTCATAGCAATTAATGCCATGACAAGAAGAAAATCTGAAAACAAGTAAAAAGAAAAGCTAATTTTCCTATTTTTTGCTAATATGAGATGTTTTGGTTTCTCTCAAAAGCTAAATCATTTTCAATAATCTTTTAAATTTTATATTTACTTCAAAAAGAAAACTTCAATTCTGTTTCAATCCTCTCAAGTGCCTGATAATTTTGCAAGTTAATAATTTTAAGTTTATTTAGAACAAGGAACAGAAGTCTTCACTCAGCCTAGTAGAGGATGTATCTAACTCCCACTTGGGGAGAAATCAAAGGAAGGGACGACATAGCTCTTAGATTGGGTAGCCCTTTGCTGGTGGTCTACAAATGGGGCCAACTGGTATTCATTCAGATTCATATTGCAGAACCATGAGCCAATTAAACGTCTTTTCCTTATAAGTTAGCTAATCTTAGGTACTTCTTTATAGCAATGCAAGAATGGACTAATACAGAGGGTGTCAGGGAATGCCCTCTCTCTCTCCCTTACTCTCACTTTTCTCCCAGTTATCTTTGGGTTTCCTCTATTTGTCTTCTCGTAAATCCCTCTCCACATAGCACATGCCTCTCTTCTCCCGGGGAAATGTGAGTTCCCAGCCGGATCTAATGCATTTTGCAAACTCCTCCACCTCAGACTTCATTGAGGATTCAGAGAGGTCTGTCTCTACTAAGCTTCCTCTGAGTTAATGGTCTTGGAAAGGGTGTGTACTTATAGGTCAACTAGAACATCTTCACCAGTAATGTTGCAACTCACTTCCCTCCTAAATACTTGATGATACACACCTCTTATCACAGAGAAGGTTCATTTTCTTTCAAAAACCCCAGGGTCTGGTCTCCTGAGCAAGGCACTGCCTAATCTTCATGAGCAATGAAGCCTGGATAGATTCATCTTGAATGGCTCAGGCAGGAGCATTTTCATTTAATGTAGGTACACTTTGTAATAACAACCAGGCCAAGAAAGCCAAGAGTTTTAAATATCTTAAGATTAGAGATATTATTTCACAAAGAATAAATATCAAAGTCATGTTTATAGTTGATATACACATTCCTCATGTTAACAGTTATGTGATTTTTAATAAGGTATATATTACTTTTTAAGCTTTTTTCTTTATTTTCTAGTATTTTTCATATTTGCATGAAAATTTTTTTCTTTTTGCATGCAAAAAAAAATCTGAAACAGAACATATTATATAATTTAAAAACTTTTTAAAGAAATAATGTAATATCACATTCATTTCTATATCACTAATTCCTAGGAAGATACATATAGTAGGCATTGAATAAACACATTTATGGCAGGTAGCTTGAGAATGTTTTTAATTAAACAGGCAACATTAGTGAAGGTATTTAAACACTAAAACATTCCAACAAAATCATTCTCATCTTTATTTCTAATATCCATTATTAGCATGCAAAACTATTTGGCTTTCTTAAACTCTTATGTTTCACAGCTGTGTTTTTGTAGCTGTGAAATTTAGTCCTCCGATTACATCTTAGCTATTTACATTTTAGCTGTGAAATAAAGATTTTGTTTTTAGCCAGCTAGCAAGAGTACTTTTGTTACATCAGTTTCAAATCAGAAATAGCAGCTTTAAATATATCAAAATGTACTTTTCTTTTTCTTATGTGATAATATCTGCTATGTACTAATTAGTTAAGTTGAACATTTAAACTACTTTATCATTCTTCTACAGAAATTCTGTTACATTCTGAACAAAGAAAACATCCAATGTAAGGAAAATGGCACAGGGTCATTGCTGTTTCTTCATCGATAAAGTACACAAAAAATTCTCTGTTCCAAGGCAAAGTTCATATGTACATGAGCACAAACAAATATTTTACTAAGGAACAAACCAACCCAAGTGTAACTTAGTGTCGCTAGCAATATCCATGTGCAAACCAAGATGTAACTTGCTTAACTGGGCTATTTAGAGAATCTAAGATAGTGATACACAAAGAGTGGTCCCTGGATCATCACCTGGGAGTGGTAAGAAATGCAGATTCTCAGGACCCAGGCCATTCAAATCTTGAAGCAAATCTGACTTTAACAACCACCTCAGGGGATTCATGTTCACAATAAATTTGAGATGCATTGGTCTACAGCTAGATATTCTCAACAAGAATTTTGGAAAAAATATGCAAGTTGTGACTTCATAGATGTAATTAGATTAGGTTGGTCACAAATACACCAGAATATTTGTATTCAAATTTCTCATTCTTAGTGTAGTCACATTAGAGAGCTGTATACTTATTACCCTGATACTCCGTTGCGGGCACTATATTTGGAAATCCCCTTTTGGTCTCAAGAAGACTTGAAAAATTAGTATCATTACTTAATAGTTTTATCTCCTTTTGTACCAAAAACAGCTTTTCATGCTGATTTTATTCAAAAGATTAAGCCAAATAACACTGGACACTTTCCAAAATAAAATCCATTTTCAAGTATAAATTTTTTCTCTCTTTAAAAGTAATAAAAGATTGGGCTGTAGGCTCTAAAAGTCTGAAGAAGAATTCAAAAGATGCTTGAACAATGGCAGCATAATTGTAATATAAAAAGTGACTCCTATAAAAAGAGAAACTTTTACTTATGTGTATAACTTTTTGCATTTTTATTTTTTAAGTGGGGTGTACCACTGAAGACTTAACTAATTAACAGAATGACCTGCTGAAGACTTAAGTGGTGCTGTCATTGCCACTGCAGCAAGATGTCATGAAGTTTTCTATTCTGTCCTGCAGAGATGGAATCTTCTGAGATGGAGAATACCCTCTAGCATGGTGTATCTTTGGTGGTTCTTTGGATGATACATGAAATAAAAGGCTGGGCACCAAGATCTGAATCATGAGAAAATCACCCTCATTCAAGGGATCATCCTGGCCTAGAGCTCTGTGCAGTGCAATGTGGCAAAAGGAAGCAATGCCACAGGCCCTAGAGGATATCAGGCACTGGGGTTCTTCTAGGCAAAGACTGGCTGTATGAGTTCATTCTCACATTGCTACATGAAACTACCTGAGACTGGATAGTTCATAAAGAAAAGAGGTTTAATTGACACAGAGTTCTATAGACTGTACAGGAGACATTACTGAGGAGTCCTTGGGGAACTTACAACCATGGCAGAAGGTGAAGGGGAAGCAAGCACATTTTAACATGGTAACAGGGGAAAGAGAGAGAGTGAAGGGAAAGGTGTCACATACTTTACAACTACCAGGTATTGTGAGTAATCTATCATGAGAACAGCAAGGGAAAAGTTCACCTCCATGATTCAGTCACCTCCCACCAGGACCTCCTCCAACACTGGGTATTACAATTTGGCATGAGATTTAGTTGGGGACACAGATCCAAATCATATCATTCCGCCCATAGTCCCTCCCAAGTCTCATGTCCTTCTCACATTACAAAACACAATCATGCCTCCCCAACAGTCCCCCAAAATCTTAACTCGTTCCAGCATTAACTCAAAAGTCCAAGTCCAATGTCTCATCTGAGACAAGGCACATCCCTTCTGCCTATGAACCTGCAAAATAAAAGACAAGTTACTTACTTTCAAGATACATTGTGGGTACAGATGTAGGGTAAATGCTCACATCCTCAAAAGGGGAAATTGGCCAAAACAAAGGGGCTACAAGCCCATGAAAGTAAAAAACCCAGCAGGGCAGTCATTAAACCTTAAAGCTCCAAAACCATCTCCTTTGCCTACAA
The DNA here is from genome assembly GCA_963574635.1 of Cheracebus regulus. Taxonomy (NCBI): domain Eukaryota; kingdom Metazoa; phylum Chordata; class Mammalia; order Primates; family Pitheciidae; genus Cheracebus; species Cheracebus regulus. Next base: position 7,755 of record CAUYQU010100170.1, read on the forward strand.
GTCCCATACACAGGCCACAATGATGCAAGAGGTGGGCTCCTAAGGCCTTGGGAAGCTCTTCCTCTGTGGCTCTGCAGACTTTAGAGCCTGCAGCTGATTTCACAGGCTGGTGTTGAGTGCATGCAGCTTTTCCAGGCACACAGTGCAAGCTGTTGGTGGATCTATTATTCCGGGGTCTGAAGGATGGTGACCCTCTTCACACAGCTCTACTAGGCAGTGCCCCAGTGGGGACTCTGTGCAGGGGCTCCAACCCCACATTTCCCCTCTGTGTTGCCCTAATAGAGGTTCTCTACGAGGGCTTTGCCTCTGCAGCAGAATTCTGCCTGGATATCCAAGCATTTCCATATATCCTCTGAATTCTAGGCAAAGGCTTCCAAACCTCAACTCTGGCCTTCTGTGCACTCACAGGCCCAATACCATGTGGAAGCCACCCCAGGGCTTGGGACTTGCAACCTCTGAAGCAATGACCCAAGATTTATGTTGGCCTTTTTATCCATGGTTGGAGCTGAAGTGGCTGGGATGTAGGGCACCATGCCTTGAGGCTACACAGGATAATGGGGCCCTGGGCCTGCCCACAAGACTAAGGAAAAAATGAAATTTTTCCTTCCTAGGCCTCCAAGCATGTGATGGGAGGGGCTTCTACAGGTATCAGTGGTTGAAGCAAAGCAAAGTGGTTAAGTGTATGGGTTTTGTGGGATTTGGGGGTTTGGAGGTCAAACAGATCTGTCTGAAAATTTACTACCCAGGTGATCTTGGGCAAGTTACAGAGAGTCTCTGCATCTAATTTTCTTCATCAACAGTAACAGAATTGTAGCACTTCAGCATTTACTAGATGTTAACTGCTGCTGTTGTTGTTAAATTGAAATATAACTGATCCTTAAACAATGTGAGGGTTAAAGACACCAGCCTCCCAGGCAGTTGAAAATTCACATATAACTTTTAAATCCCCCAAACTTAACTACAAATAGCTTACTGTCAACTAAAAATCTTACAGATAACATAAAGTCAATTAACACATATTATGTGTGATAAATATATTGTATACTGTAGTCTTACAATAAAGTTAGCTGGAGAAAAGAAAAGGTTATTAAGAAAATCATAAGTCATGGTGGCTCATGCCTGCAATCTCAGCACTTTGGAAGGCTGAGGCAGGAGGATTGCTTGAAAACAGAAGTTTGAGACCAGCCTGGGCAATGTAGCAGGACCCCATCTCTAAAAAGAAAGTTTTTAAATAGTCAGGCCTGGCAACACATGCTTTTAGTTCCAGATACTCAGGAGGCTGAGGTGGGAGGATCACTTGAGGCCAGGAGTTAAAGGCTGCAGTGAACTGTGATCATGCTACTGCACTCCAGCCTGGGTGACAGAGCAAGACTCTGTCTCAGAGAGAGAAATTTAACAAAGAAGAGAAAATATACTTACTATTTATTAAGAGGAAATGGATCATAATAAAGGTCTTTGTCCTCATTGTGTTCATCGTGCATAGGCTGAGGAAGAAGAGGAAGGATTGATCTTGCTATCTCAAGAATGGCAGAGGCAGAAGAAAATCCACATATAACTGGATCTGTGCAGTTCAAACTCATGTTGTGCAAGGGTCAAATGTATATATTAATAGGGTTATATATTAATTCTATCTATAGGATCATAAACGACTCCAACAAGAAATATGTTTCAATTTTATCCTGCAGGATGAGTGTAATTCTCCACGTTAAAAAGAGGGAAACAGCATTTCAGGCAGAGTGAACAACCTGGGTAAAGTCACAAAAGAGTTAAAGTACATGATCCACCCAGGAATGAAAGAGAGTTTAAATACAATCATAATAAAAGGTCTGGGGAAAGAGGTGACAATTACTACGAAAATGTAAAACAGGGCTATGGTGTAGCAGGCCACATAACATGTAAGCAGTGGGGAATCAACAAATATTCTAAACCAAGGAGGAGCAGGATCAAATGTGTATTTTAGAAAAGTAATTGTGATACCATGCAGAGACTAGACTGGAAAAAGAAGTCAGTAGGATAGAGCCTGTAGAACAGAAACTACCTGATAAAAGTCAAACAAATACACACAGCTGGAAAACCACAGGAAATCCTTGGCCTGAGAGATAGGGAAGCCAAGTAACATATATCACTTTTTTTCCCTACCTCTATTACATACATATACCCACAATCACATGTATTGTGGACTGATTACATAACCCCTGTGACCTTCTTTCCATTCATAAAATGGAGATAATAACAGGCTGTTGTAAAGATTGAATGAATAGGTTGATACATGACAAGTGTGTAGCAAATAGTAAGGGCTGTATAAACATTGTTTTTGTTGTTATTTTGCTCCTTCCTATTACATTATTCCTTTCCTTTTTTAGTTTAATTACTATCCCATTCCCATTGTCAACTATTTTTATAGCACCAAAATTCCAATTTTAAGTTTTAGGCTTAAAGTGTGCATAGAGTTCTATGATGTTAATTCAACTGAACACATTGTAACAGCCTACATCTTGTATTAGGAGAATTTTCAGACATGAAGGGGAGCATCCACATAGAAAAAGAATCATCAGCTCTTTTCGGCACTGAGGAAAGTAACATTCCATTAGGAGGAGGATGAGAAGTACACAATGTAGTAAAATACAACGTGAGATAAAACAAAAGATAATGAGAGAAGTCACAATAAAATGCTTAATGGAAAAGCATTTTTGCTGGAAATCAGAAGACTCGTGCTCTAATCCAGAATTCAATACTCAATGGACAGATTTCCTGAGGCAAGTTGCTGAGCCTTGGCTAAGCAGAGAGATGTGATGAGTAGGCACTTCCATCTGGAATTAGACTGCATGTATCACCCTCTGACTCTGCTATTTAATCACTGTGCACCTTTTGACAGGCTACTTTACTTCTCTGTACTCCTGAGGTTTAATCTATAAAATGAAGATGATGATAACATTATCCACTTCCTACAGCTGCTGTGTAGATCAAAGAAATTAAAACATGTGAAGTTATTAGAATACTTCTTGC
>CAUYQU010100174.1:0-21296 GCA_963574635.1 Cheracebus regulus
TTTAGAATCTCCAACACCGCTGTTAGATTTACGCCTCCATTTTTTTTTTTTTTTTTTTTTTTTTTTTAATGAGAAGGAGTCTCTGTCTGCTGCCCATACTGGAGTGCAGTGGCTCAATCTCGGCTCACTGCAACCTCTGCCTCCTGTGTTCAAGCGATTCTCCTGCCTCAGCCTCCCGAGTAGGTGGGATTACAGGTGTGTGCCATGATGCCCAGCTAATTTTTTGTATTTTTAGTAGAGACAGGTTTTCACCATGTTGGCCAGGCTGGTCTCGAACGCCTGACCTCAAGTGATCCACCTGCCTCCGACTCCTCACTTCTCATGGAAACTGAACACCAGTGCGTGCAAGTGCACTAAAGAAGCATGTGAACCCAAGCGTTCACAGAGACATTCTCCTTAGTAGTCCCAACTGTGTGCCAATGTGGAAACTATCAATCAACTGTACCTCCAATATATATTCTATAGATGAATACAGTAACACGCTGTGTCATAGTAAGAGTATACAGCAAGTAAAATTATTAAATTATAGTTACATGGAACAACATGAATGACTTTCAAGGAACATGTTAACTAAAAGAAACCAACACAGAGTCATACATACATATGATTCAAATAGTATTTGGAATGCATTCATGGCTGGAAAGAAAAAAGTAATATAGCAAAGCAAGGTCATTATTGCCAAGACTTTTAAGATAACAGTTACGTAGGAAGAAAGCAAGACAGTTGTCTAAAGCAGGGAGCAGGCCGCACAATGGCTAGCAATCAACTTTAATTGACGTGTAGCTTGCTTGCAGGGGTTTGAATTTGTTTTTTTTAAATAATTAAATGGTATGCCTAAGTTTTAGGAACTTCCTATACATGCATTATGTTCTATTAAATCCTGTTTTTAAAACGTTATACAATGTGTTTCGTTAACAGTTTATACCACTATTTTATTCAAATAATGTAGAGTTCTGTAAATTCTATAGGAAAAAACTATTCTAACAAATATGGTTAGATCGTCATTCTGGGGCCATTGTAATAAGATGAAATTTTAGTTATTATAAATTGTATCTCCATAAGCATTACTTCTCAAGTCAGAGTTTCTAGTTTTAATTCAGTCTGATAAAACTCCCAGTTTCTCTAGTAATGACTCTTCTGTATTGCCAAGAAAGAAAAAAGAGAATGCTATGGTATATATAATCATAAACAATAAAATGTTCGAGATCTAAGATGATGACATTTGAGTTTGTTGTGTCTTCTAACCTCTATAATTTTCTGCAGGCTGAAATATTAAGAGTGGCATACTATTATTCTTCAAAAAATATCATCATTGTATGCAATTTGATTATTTTGAACCGAGTTTAGCTCTGGGAATGAGCTGAGAATATACCTAATAAAAATGGGATTATCAGATCTGTAAGGGATATTTCTACGTGTTTGCTCTCTCAGTCAAACATTCACCTTCCCGTTTACTATGCCAAACAGAGAAAGAGAGCTCTCTTCAATTGTGCCCAGATGCCAAAAAGTACTTTCTTTTTCCATCATTGCCAGGACTTGGGTATAATAGTTACACAGTGCGGGAGGCATACAGCACTTTCAGCATGCTCTGAGTATCACAGAAAATAATAATTCTAAAGAAAAACTGTACCTCTTAATCTCTAGAAAAAATACAAAAATGGGAATTATAGGCATAATAGAAATAGGATACTTTAGAAACAAGTAGAATTAAAAAGAGAATTTTCCTAGCACATTAAATAACAAGAGCCCAGAACCTAAAATACAATTTAAAAAAAAAAGAAAAATATTTTCAATAAAATGTTAAAATAAAACTTGAATAATAATAATAATAGCAGTGGAGGTAACTGTTGAATTGAACCATCTGAAACACTGGTATTCCACAGGTTTTACCTATAAAGAAACCAATTGTATAATGTTCAACCTCAAAAAAAAAAAAAATGACAAGAGGAGTTACCAATATCTATCACTTTAAGATAACTAATTTAGAAGCTTGTCCACTTTAAATTAAATGTGTAATTATCACAAAACATGCCCAAAATGTGAAGCCTGGTACTACACAGCAGTAATTTATTTATTGTTATTTTAAATTTGTTTTAGTTTGCTATTTTTTCTTCAATAGACTCCACTTCATAAAAAGGTTTTGGGTTCACAGCAAAACTGAGTAGAAAGCACAGAGTTCCCATCTACCTCTTGCCCTAATTTGCACAGCTACCCCATTGGCAATATCCCCCACCAGAATGAAACTGATTTGCCATTTGTGTGTGTGTGTGTGTGTGTGTGTGTGTGTGTGTGTGTGTGTGTGTGTGTATATATGCATGCCCATATATATATACACACACAGAAATATACACACATATATATATATATCTTTTTTTTTTTTTGATGAGGTGCTTGTTCAGATATTTTGCTTGTTTCTAATCAGGATGTTTCCTTTCTGATTATTGAGTTTTAAGAGTTCTTTGTTTCCAGGTTCATCCATGTCCCTACAAAGGACATGAACTCATCTTCTTTTATGGCTGCATAGTATTCCCCATGGTGCAAACTGACACAAGAACAGAAAATCAAACACCGCATGTTCTCACTCATAAGCGGGTGTTGAACAATGAGAACACATGGACACAGTGAGGGGAGAATCACACACTGTGGTCTGTTGAGGGGAACTAAGGGAGGGACAGCGGAGGGTAGGGAGTTGGGGAGGGATAACATGGGGAGAAATGCCAGATATAGGTGATGAGGAGGAAGGCAGAAAACCACACTGCCATGTGTGTACCTATGCAACAATCTTGCATATTCTTCATATGTACCCCAAAACCTAAAATGCAATAAAATATTTTAAAAATAGTGTTCTCTGTATACTTCAGGTCAGTTTCTCATTAGTTTTTCCAGTACCATCTGTGGAAAATATCATCTTTTTTATTGCATTCTTTTTCCTTTTTCAAATATTAGTTAACTATACTTGTGTGAGTCTCTTTCTGGGCTTTCTATCATGTTTCATTGAGATATTGTCTAGCCTTTCATTGACTACAACACCATCTTGATTACTGTCACTTTATAGTAAGACTTGAGGTTGGGTGGTATGAGCTGCCTGACTTTACTCTTCTCCTTCAGTATGGTGTTGGCCATTCTGGGTCTTTTGCCTCTCCATAGAAACTTTAGAAATAGTTTGTTGAAATAGAACCACATTATAGTGATTACATTTGTATATTTAGCCCTAGTTTTTGGAAGACAACAGGAATGAGGGAGCACTTAAGGAGTTTTATAAGGAGGAATCAACATAACATGTAACAACACGTTCATAATAAATAATAAAACAGAAAAAATGGCAAATTTTTGCAGTCCAATTATTATAGCATATAAGTCCTTTACTTTTATTAAAACAAACCTGCAAATATGTCTGTAAATTTTTTCAGCTAAAGTGAAGACAGCATGCTAGTCTCATACGATAGTGTGGCTTTCAGTCCAGGAACATCGGCATCATCTGAGATCCTGCAAAAATGCAGATTCTCAAGTCTTGACCCAGACCTACTGAATCCAAAAGAAAGTTTAGGGGTGGAACCTACCTCTCAACATTTTAATGAACTTTCCAAATGACGCATATGCTGCCTCAAGCTCGGTCTTGTAATTTATGCCTACGTCAGGGAGAAGGCCATTTAATTATGTTGTAATTCCAACAGCTGGTAAGGCTGTATATTAATGAGAACCGTGTTTGTTATTTAAGACAGAGAAAATCGTAATGAAAATGTCCTTGCACTTGAAAGAGAAAAGAAGTGATGGGCCTTTGGTAAACATGGTATTTCCAAATAGGGCATGTTGAGCCACCTTATTACAAATCAATTCTACTTCAGGAACAATGATTAAAACAGGGAAATAATCTTTTTTAACGAGAATCAAAACATTTTAGAGAGCACTGCAACGTTACCAAGGCAACACAGACTTGACCAGCCAAGCTCCCTGGGAAAAGAAAAGCTCAGAGCTGTGCATCCCCTCAAGAGACACTTTTCACCTTGGCATTTCCTCATTGTAAAATCATTGCCGAGAGGCTAAAACGTGAATCCCAGTAATTTCAAAGGGTTAAGTGGCACATATTTGATATTTACACCCTCCAAGAGAAAAACATCAGCAAGATATAACACCAGAGGAAAAATAAATGAGTAACAACCAACACCTCATAAAGGTTGCAGTCTAAGTATTCCACAAGCCCTTAATAAGCCCACAGTCCTTAGTTCACTCATTAGAATGAGGTAAATTGTACCTGTGATTTTATTTTGCCGGGAATAAAAGTAAATTCTCTCTGGAAGAAACTAACATCTGTATGAACCTCAGATTATTTCTATATATTTATATGCAACGCCTTTTCTTGAACCAAAATTTATAAGCTATACAAGGAGACAAGAATATAATTTTAAAAACCAAAAGTCAAAACGGATAAGAGAAAAAAAAAGCCACACACATGAGACATTTACATTTTCAAACATTAGATGGCTAAATAGAAAATCATTTTCAATAAAAATGACAAAATAGTAAAATGGATACCTACAAATAAAAATAGAATAACTAAAACTATAAACCCAATATATGGATTTACCAGTTTATACATAGTTGAAGAGAAGAGCAAATAATTAAGAGAATTTAACCATTAATGTATACAAAATAAACATAATTATGTTCTATATTGAAAAGAACATATTTCTTCTCTTTGATGCGTGTGTACTAGCAGAAGTTTAAATGTTACAACTAAAAGCAGCTGAGGGCTGGCACAGTGGCTCAGCCCTTTAATCTCGGCACTGGGAAGCAACGGTGGGTGGATCGCTTGAGCTCAGGAGTTTAAGTGGGCAACATAGTGAGACCTCATCTCTTTAAAAGAAAAAAAAAGCATCTGGTCAAAGCAGGTGTTTCTCTAGGCCACTACAGTCTAAAATGCCTACAAAAGACAAGAGCGTTAATGTTAAAATTATTGGCCAAGGAGAACTGGCTTGATACCACAGTCACCCCATAATACTCCTCATCCTGCAGAACTCAAGAATTAATCTCAAGTCTCTAAATCAAGGGGGTGGGTACATGTACCTCACAAATTCCAGTTGATCCGTGAACAACTCAGGGGTTTGAGACACAAATCCCCTACCACAGCACAGTTAAAACTCAATGTATAACTTTTGACTTCTCCCAACATTTTACTGTTAATAGCCTACTGTTTACTGGAAGCCTAACTGAAAATATAATCAGGAGATTCACACATGTTTTATTAGTTGTATATCATATAGACTGTATTCTTACAATAAAGTAAGCTAGAGAAAAGAAAATGTAATTAAGAAAATCATAACGAAGAAAAAATATATTTACTATTAATTAAGTTGGAGTGGAACATCATAAAACCCTTCACCCTCATTGTCTTCATGTTGATCAGGCTGAGGAGGAGGTGGAAGAGGAAGAGGAGGCCTTTGTCTTGCTGTCTCAGGGGTGGCAGAGGTGGAAGAAAATCCACCTATTTGTGGACCTTGATGTCCAAACCTGTGTTGTTCAGTGTTCAAGGGTCAACTGTGCAATCATCTTCTGGTTTCACTTGGCCTCTTATTCTTCCAGACAGTGACGTCCACAGCACCTAACAAATCCAGACATCTGCTTTTGATGTTTCCAGGAGATTTCTGATAAAAATGCACCCGTAGTGATGACATTGCATGGCCACTGAAACCACTGTTTACACCACTGTTGTCTTCCCTCGGCATCCAGGGCACCTGTCTGTCAGCTGGATTTCCTCTGTGGAGCCTTGGGGTTCAGCCACAATGGATTCATTTACTTTCAAAGATGGAGACACCCTTTACCCTCCTTCCATGGTTCCCCATTCAGGGGTACCACTCTTAGTGCTCAAAGCTGTTCAAATAGCAAGCCAGACCAAGTCCCATCACAGCCACTGATGCTCTGAGACACCCACGTTTAGCCTTTCAGGGACCAGGGCTCAGCCTCCTCTCGGCTCTCTCCAGGACAGCAAGTAAATCTTCCCTCTGTCCCTTCCAGAAAATGCACCCCTCCCCAGCCCTATTGTAACTGTGCGTCATTCACTGTTTGATAGACGTTTCATCAGGTAATTTTATTTTAGTCAGTTTCTACAAGACTTTTCCTGTGTTACTATTTCTTTAAGAGGAATCTTAATAAAATAAATTTCAAAAAGAGCTTCAAGTGGAAAAGAAGTTACAAACTGAACTAAATATATCGCGAGTGCTCTGCTATACTCAGAAAGAAGTAATCTTCACTTTGGAGAAAGACACATAATCGATTGTGAGTTTACAAATGAACCTATTGTCATTTTATATCAGCTGTAGACACCATCTCCTTCCCCTCTTGCCAGCTGCTTCCCTGAAAACCACTGCTGAGCCAGCAGTTAATGCAGCAGCACAAAGCCCCTCAAATGGGGAGACCATAGCAATTACCCTGATTTGTCATCACAGAGGGCTGGCTGTAAAACCTCTTTCAAGACACTGAAATTAAGCAGTTTGGGACTATGCCAGGGCCTTTTGGAGAGTAGCAATCAGGAGAGAAAAAAGAGATCCTAACGTCAGCACGAGAAAGCAGGTAGACTTGGACCAGTGAGCTAAAAGGATGGCTATTTTCTGCCAACATGTTTCGGTGTTATCTAAAGATAACCTTTGGCTTTAGTCTGAGTCACAGGGCAAGCCACTGGAGAGTTTGAATAGAGGAGACACAGAATTTAATGTGTGTTTTCACTGGATTGCTTGCCTGGAGAGAAGGCGGAAAAAAAGAAGCAAGAAGGCCTGTTTAGAATGCTCTTGTAGCAAAGCAGATGAGAGATGATAGAGGCTTAAAACATTGGCAGCAGGGAAGGCTTTAGAGAGTAGTTTAACCCTGGATACATTTTGAAAGTAGAATTTTACCTCTGGTGTGAAAAAAAAAATGGGAGTTCAGGGTGACAGGAAGTTTTTGATCTTTGCAATCAGAAGAATGGAGGAGGGCATTAAAAGATAGGATTTTGAGAAAACCAGCTTTGGAGATAAAACCAGGAGCTCCATTTCAGATATTTTAGACTGTGGTAAGTTTAGAAAGAAATAGAAAATATGAAGAAATAAGTTTGATACACCATTCTGGAGTTCTAAGGTATGGTCTAGTCTTGTGGTATAGAATACTCAGTTTAAGGCTGTATCATCAGTTTAAGACTGGTATTTAAAGTCTTGAAACTGGAAGAATGTGTATGAAGAGAGGAGACCCAGTGAATGGCAAGGTCCTGGAGCACAGACATCGTGTGCTAATGGAGACGAGGAGAGAACCACAAAGGTGCAAGAAAAAACTCAAGCAAATTTTATATCATGAAAGCCAAGTGAAAAGAAAGCAACTAGCTGTGTCCAATGCCATGGATGACTCAACTATCATGAGATTCAATAATTGATTATTTGATTTAGTGAAGCACTGTTCATTTGTCAAGGCATGGTGGGGAGTAGTTGCCCAGGAGTGGTGAGGGCAAATGGTTATTGGATTTGGTTCAAGAGAGAAGGGAAGACGGCTAACTGGAGACCATAGATATAGTCTCTCTTTTAAATAGGCTGTCTTCTAAATCGTGTGTGAACTCTCATTCACAACTGCTACAAAGAAAATAAAATACCTACGAATATAACTAACAAAGAATGTAAAAGATCTCTTCAAGGAGAACTACAAACCACTGTGCAAGGAAATAAGAGAGGACACAAACAGGTGAAGTAGCATTCCATTTTCATGGTTAGGAAGAATCAGTATCGTGACAATGGCCATACTGCCCAAAGTAATTTATAGATTCAACACTATCTCCAACAAGCTACCACTGACCTTCTTCACAGAACTGGAAAAAAACACTTTAAACTTCATATGGAACTAAAAGAGAGCCTGTATAGCCAAGATGATCTTAAGCAAAAAGAAGAAAGATGGAGGGAGGCATCATGCTACCTAACTTTAACTATACTACCAGTCTATAGTAATCAAAACAGCATGGTACTGATACTAAAACAGAGATATAGACCAGTGGAACAGAACAGAGGCCTCGGAAGCAATGCCACATATCTACAACCATCTGATCTTTGACAAACCTGACAAAAACAAGCAATGGGGGAAGGATTCCCTGTTTAATAAATGGTATTGGGAAAACTGGCTAGCCACATGCAGAAAGCTGAAACTGGACCCCTTCCTGACAACTTAAACACTAAAATTAACTCCAGATGGATTAAAAATTTAAACATAAGCCCTAACGCCATAAAAACCCTAGAAGAAAACCTAGGCAGTATCATAGGCAAGGACTATAGGCAAGGACTGCATGACAAAAACACCAAAAGCAACGGCAACAAAAGCCAAAATAGACAAATGGGATCTAATTAAACTTAAGAGCTTCTGCACAAAAAAAGAAACAATCATTAGAGTGAACTGGCAACCAACAGAATGTGGAAAAAATTATCCATCTGACAAAGGGCTACTATCAAGAATCTATAAAGAACTAAAGCAGATTTACAAGAAAAAAACCAACAACCCTATCCAAAAGTGGGCAAAGGATATGAACAGACATGTTTCAAAAGAAGACATCTATGAGGCCAACAAACATATGAACAAATGCTCATCATCACTGGTCATTAGAGAAATCAAATCAAAACCACACTGAGATACCATCTCATGCCAGTTAGAATGGCAATCATTTAAAACTCTGGAGACAACAGATGCTGGAGAGGATGTGGAAAAATAGGAACACTTTTACATTGTTGGTGGGAGTGTAAATTAGTTCAACCATTCTAGAAGACAGTGTGGTGATTCCTCAAAGATCTAGAAATAGAAATTGCATTTGACCCAGCAATCCCATTACTGGGAATATATCCAAAGGATTATAAATCATTCTGTTATAAAGGCACATGCACACGTATGTTCACTGTGGCACTGTTTACAATAGCAACGACCTAGAACCCACCCAAATGCCCATCAATGATAGACTGGACAAAGAAAATGTGGCTCATATACACCATGGAATACTATGCAGCCATAAAAGATGATGAGTTTGTTTCCTTTGTAGGGACATGGATGAATCTGGAAACTATCATTCTCAGCAAACTGACACAAGAACAGAAAACCAAATGCCACATCTTCTCACTCATAGGTGGGTGTTGAACAATGAGAACACATGGACACAGGGAGGGGAACATCACAAACTGGTGTCTGGGGTGTGTTGTGGGGTGGAGAGCTAGGGGTGGGATAGCAGGGGGCTGGGAGGTTGGGAAGGGATAATACTGGGAGAAATGCCTGATGTAGGTGACAGGGGGATGGAGACAGCAAACCACCATGGCATGTGTGTACCTATGAACAATCCCACAAGATCTGCACATGAACCCCAGAACTTAAAGTACAATTAAAAAATAGGCTTTTTCTAAATGAAAGCAAAGAAAGTGGTGGTCATTACAAGGATTAGGGAGAGAAATACAAGGACGGAGGAGAGAGTTGCTGAGCAATGCCCTTAAGTGAGCAACAGTGACAGCAGTGAGCACGTGCAGGTCCTTTCCAGCCACAGCAGAACACAGATGCAGCGAGGTGGGCAGATGTGTTCATTTCTCCTCTGATTGCTTTAATTTTCTCAGTGAAGCAGGTAGCAGAATTATCTTTTGAGATTGAGGATGAGGGCAGTGGTATTGGAAACTTAAGGAGACAGCAGAAATTCATTTAAAAGAAGTGGAGAGAATAGACTGGAGGAAGAAAGAATAATTGCAGGCTGCTTTAGGCGTGTTCTTGAGGTCAGTGATCATGAATTTAATGTTGATGAGTCACCATGGCTATTTGTTTTTCTTCAGCCACGCTTAGCTAAATGAGTTCGGGCATATAGTGGAAGGAAAGTTGGAGTTAGTCTGAATTCAGGAAGAATAAAGAAGCATTGAACTGGACATGTATGCTGGGGAATGATAATACTTTACCACAGAATTTAAGCTGGATAAGAGGCATAAAACAAATGCGTTAAAATAAAAGATGATGGATTAGGAAATTAAAGTTGGGGTATTATGAGCTTGTGGCACGAGAGGGGCTAGAATGAGGGGGGTTGAAGATTTCACACTAGGGCAGATTGTTTAAAATTTAAATAATGGTCACATTGTAATTACTTGTGACGACAAGGTGCGGGCTTTGAACATGGGAATGTGTGGTTAAAGAGGCATGAAGACCAAGGTAATCAGAGAAGAGCAGGTCAAGAGCAGAACGGCCAGGACACATTGATATACAGTTTTCTCATATAAAGTATTGAAAGAAAAATGTTAGAGATTTGATAATGATCCAGAGAATCGAATCATTACCGGGCTGGGCAGATATGTGCAGATGTCTGGGATAGTGGATGGTGGAATTGGATTGAGTGTGTATATATGTGCGTGACGAAAGCATAAAAAAAAGTCTGAGGAACAGGAAGAATACCTATCCATCTCCAGGCTTAGTAAGATTAAAAGCAGCAAATGAAATCAGATATCACTTGAGAGACGACAGGATCAAATAATTCTCCACAGGAGAGCCAGCTTTCAATTAGCAGAGGAAGGTGAAAAGAATGTAAAGAGCTAGAGGAAAGAGACGCTTTGCAGATGACTGACCTTGTCGTTATGAATCTTTCCACCTGTACTATGTTCAGAATAGGAGAGTGGAAGGGAAGAGAACAGCCTGGGGTGTAAATAGAGCAAAGCAAGAAAAGCTATTCCTTTTCATAGGCAGATGCGCCATATGCAATAAAGGAAGTCACACTTCTTTCTTTCTCTCTAACCATATTCCTCAGACAGTTAAAGTTTTCATTAAGCAAATTAATTGATCCATAGTATCTAATTACGTTTTCCTTTGCAATGCTAAATCAATTTCTCAAGCAATTTGCAAATTCATTTTTGGTAGTGAAATTAAAATGTGTTTAAATCCACGATGTTAGCGCCTAAGAAATTTTATGACCAAATAAGAACTTGAAGTGGCTGAAGGATGAGAAGAGAATATGATAATTAGTCCTGAAAAAAGTAAAACCTCTCATGTCACCTATTTTAATAAATACTGATTACAGATGAGGAAATATTTGTTGGTAATTACTTATGGAGAAAAGAAACTCATTCAAATAATTTGTCAAAAATACCAAGAACATTACAAAACTATAATATACTTACTAAAAGGTAAGACTTGTTAATTGTTACAGGTTTGCTTATATATTGAGGGTGAGAGTTTACCTGATACATTATTTAAATGTAAGTATTTTTAAAATACATATTATTGTAGCAGAGGTGTAATTGAATACTTTTTCTGTCAGTAATCTATAAATCAGCAGGTAGAACATTGTAAGCATGATTGCAGATGATTCTGTTGAGCTCAATAACATGTGTTAGTACCTTATGCAAAAATATATTTGAAAATAACATGAAAGCAATAAAGTTAAATCACATGTCTTACAGTTAATTTTAATTTATACTGCTATAATAGTGTTACATTTTTTTTCTCATAAATAAGTTCATGGAAAAACAAAAAGACAATAACTTGCAGCCATGTAACATTTCAGAAATATATATTAAAGTATACAAAGCATACGAAGGTAAGCAAATTATTAAAAACATAGTGAGGCATTAGTCACAGTTTCCTGTTCTGTTAGGGGCCAGTGAGTAGAGAACCACTGTAAGAATAAAGAATAAAGCAATAGGTTTTTTTTTTTTTTAACTGAAAAGCATTTCTGTCACAATCATTATTTTGTAACACAATAATGAGCTGCTCTTCAAGAACTTTAAACTTGTATTTCCATTTTATTCTTAGCTTTTGCTTTTGTGTAAGCAATGTCTTCTTAGTATCAGGTTGTTGTTAGAATAAATTCTTATACAATTAAAATGATATTATATAAACCTCAATAATTGAATAATTTAAAGGTTTAAAAAACAAGCAATGACAACAAGCATTTTTCAACTTTTAGCAGAAAATGATCTTTGCTAACAGTGGTAACTTAAAACAGTGCTATGTTTAGGTCTAGTTAAATGTAATCTGCTCGTATGGTGATATTTAAGTCTTTATAGACATCTGATTATTTTGTTGGTGCAGAAAAACTGCTACTGTTATAACATACCCTATTCTAAACTCCACTATTTAATGTTTAGACAAATCCTCAATGAGGTAAAATAGTGACTTAAGTGTCAAACTTGAGAGGATTTTCTTCTGTTGGAAAGAATGTCTACTGAGACACACCTCGTCTTCTAGGGTAGAGGGATGTGTTCACAGAATCCCAAGACGACTCTCAAGAATAACTTTAAGCCTCAAAAGTAACTGCTTTGATTCTTCGTCTGAACAGATCACTCTCTTGTCAGGTATTTTCTATTAAGACATGGCAGCACAATTTTCTCCTTCTCAGCCTTCTTCACTGGAGTACCCTATGCTACAGAAACAAATTTTTGTAACTCTACTCCTTGATTTTTCACCCAAGCATAGCAGATAACAAAGGAGGAAAATCAATATTATTATATGATACCTTTGCATATATGCTAATTTATAAATAATCACAGACTTAGTACATTATAGTGGCACCTCATTTCCAGATACTTAAATCGGTATTCATTTCCTATTGTGGTTACAAAAATTGCCACAGCCTTAGTGGATTAGAACAGCATACATTTGTTATATTAGAGTTCTGTTCAAAAGAATCTGATATAGGTCCTACTGAGCTAAAATAAAGATATCAGTAGGCTGCATTCTATTCAAGGCGCTATAGAGATGAGTCCATCTCCTTGCATTTTCTAGTTTCTAGACAGAGACTGTCTGCACTCCTTACGCATGGCCTCCTCTCCTTCTATCTGCAAAGTTAGCAGTGTGACATCTGTACCCAGCTTCCTTTTTCCACTTAAGGTAACATATTCAGAGGTACCTGGGGTAAGGACACAGATACATCTTTGGGGGGCATTCTTCTACGTACCACATTATTGGTAACCCATGTCTTGAAAGCAAAATTATAAGAATCAGTATGTTAAGAAAACATGCTTGCAAAACTTAACCTTAATATTTGGTGTGGTTCAAGATAATTATTTCACATAGAATTATACTATTTGATGTTTCATTAACTCTTGCACTGTAAAGTACTTTGATTTGACAACAAAATAATATTTATATTTTGTATTATTATATAATAAAGATATATATTTTAGATCCATTATATAAAAATAAATGAAATATTATCACTAATTTAAATATATTTGTAAACAACTTAAATTATTTCTGGTATTTTTTGTTACCTATCTTTCCTTCATCAATAAGATGAGGCATCCAACTCTGTGCATTGCTTGGATCAAAGATAAAATAATAGTGAGTGATCTACTGGAGTACTGTACTAAACATTGTACTAAAAACTGTAGTGGAAAAAGATTTAGGACACCTGAATCCTAAGCCTGTTTCTAAAATTCATGTGTCTTATGACCTTGGGTAAGCCATTTAACCAAAACTATGTTTTAAGCTCCTTGAAAGTAATGATTCATCCATTTGGGGCATACCTTCAAAAGTTATCATACAGAAATAATAGGAAGAAAGGTTACCTAATTGAATTAACTTTTTGGGACATTTTCTCTGCAAATAAGAAAAGTAAACTCATGAATTACTAAACCTTACTCTAAAGAGTTCATAAGTTTAATGGATATGAATGCTTAACAAGAAAATTTTAATCGTCATAAAACACCTGAGCCCCAAGCAAGAAAAAAAATCCGAAGATTTAAAGATAATTTTAGTAAATTAAAATTATGAATACTGTTAGAGATACAAAGGTGCTACATTTCTCATGCTTCTTTGCAGGTAGATATGACCATGTGACTAGACTTCACCAAAGAGATGTGAGCTGAAATGATGCATGCACCTTCAGGCAAGGCTTCCTTGTTTTATTATTTTAATTTAATGTATTTTGACACCAAATCCCCGGAATATGATAAAGCTACAAGGCAAATCTCTGAATTATGGTATGGAGGGAAGCTGCCTGCCAATCAAGAACATCTGTTTTAGTCTGTTAGGTGAGAAGAAAACAAAAACAAAAACAAAAACAAAACTTATATAGTGTTTAAGACATCATACATTTGGCGACTTGGAATGGAGCAAGATGGTTGAATAGCAGCTTCCATTGATTGTCCTCCTAACAGGAAGATCAAAGTTAATAACTACATTAAAAAAAAGGATCTTCATAAGAACCAAAAATCAGGTGAGCAAACACATTACCTAATTTTAACATCATGTTGCTGAAAGAGTCACTGAAGAGGGTAGACAGTCTTGAATTGTTAATGCCACCTCTCCTTCATACTCTGGCAGTGACAGCTTGGCAAGAAAAGAGAATCTGTGCTCTTCGGGGAGGGACAGCACAGTGACTGTGGGAATTTGCACTGGAAATCAGTGCTGCCAATGTCAGGCAGAACTCAGCTGATGCCTATGGAGGAAGCATTTAGATAATCCACAGCCACAGGGGAATTGCACATCCCAGCAGTCAGAACTTGAGTTTTGGCAAGCTTCACTACCATGTACTAAAGTGCTCTGGAGTCTTAAATAAACTTGAAGGGTGGTCTTGGCCACAAGAGCTGCAATTCTAGGCAAGTCCTGTTGCTCTGCTGGGCTCAAAGCCAGTGGATTTGAGGGCATGTGACCTAGTGAGACACTGGCCAGGATGGCTAAGGAAGTGCCTGCGCTATCGGCTCTCCAACCCCAGGCAGCGCAGCTCACAGCTCTGAAAGAGACTCCTTTCTTCTGCTTGAGGAGAGGAAAGGGGAGAGTAAAGAGGTCTTTGTCTTGGGCTTGGATACCTACCAGCTCAATCATAGTAGATACCCCAGGTAGAGTCTTTTGGACTCCATTCCAGGTCCTAGCTCCAGGATATTTCTAGACACACTTTGGGCCAAAAGAGAACCTGTTGCCTTGAAGAGAAAGAGCCACTTCTGGAAGGATTCCTCATCTTCTCACTAAAGAGCCCTTGGATCCTAAACAATCAGCAGCAATACCCAGGCAGTGCCCACTGTGCACCTTGGTGAGGACTCAGAGCCTTGCTGGGTTCAGGTGATACCAAGCACATTCCTCGTTGTGGTAGCTTTGATGCTTTTTGCTCTAGAAGAGCAGATGAAAGTAAAGGGGACTTTGTCTTGCAGCTCTGGTACTAGCTCAACCACAGGGGCTGGAGTACCAAGTTAGCTACTAGGGTCTCTGATTATAGGTCTTGGCTCTTGGATGGCATTTCTAGACCTTGCCCAGGCCAGAGGGGAGCCCACTTCCCTGAAGGGTGAGTCCCTGGCCTGGCAGCATTCTCCACAAGCTGAGTGAACTTGGCAGTGGCCTGGCCTTAAGTGAACATGGGCAGTAGCCTAGCTGCAGTTCCTGTGGGCGTGTGGTGGTGGTGCTGGTAGCGTGGGGAGAGACTCTTCTGCCTGTGTAAAAGGGAAGGAAGAGTGGAAGGACTTTGTCTTGCATTTCGAGTGCCAGCTCAGCTGCAGTAGACTAGAACACCAGGTAGATTTCTAAGGTTTCTGACTCCAGGCTCTGGCTCCTGGAAATCATCTCTGAACCAGGCCAAGGCCTGAAGAAACTCACTGCCCTTAAGGGAAAGCACAAGGCTGGCTGACCTCACCACCTACTGATTGTAGAGCCCCCGGGCCTTGAGCAACTGTGGGAAGTAGCCGGGCAGTGGTCTTTGTTGGCCAAACTAAAGTTGTCACTTCAGTTTTACAGGCCCATAGATGGACAAGTATTGAGCCCCAGGGGCAGTGCTTGGTGTATGATGCCAAGAAATCTCACCTGCACATGATTTATATGTTTTCGATGATGACATCTTGGACTTTGAGATGATAAGATTTAGATGAAACTTTTGAGTTTGAGGTAATGTTAAAATGGGGCGAGACTCTTGGAAAGCTTTGAAAGGTTGAATGTGCTTTACATCTGGGAGGAGCATGAACCACTGAGGCCCAGGATGCTGACTGCAGTAGCCCGATCCTAAAAAGGTGCAAGCTGCGGCAGCAAATACCGAAAAGTTAAGTGTCTTTTTGTTTACATAACATTTTGAAATGACCAAATTGTAGAAACAGAAAGCAGATTTTTGGTTACAAAAGAGTGTGGGGACAGAGATGAGGATGGTTATGAAAGGCAACAGAAGGGACCAGGGTGGAGATGCAGATGTTCACTGTTTTGACTGGTGGTGGATAGATACATGGGCCTAAGCGTGTCCTAAAATTGTACAAAACTAATTACACACACTTAGACCACCAATGTACACAGGCAAAAATTAAAATTGACAAAAAAGCTAAACAATATGAATAGGTTTTTATCAATTTTAGTATCTTATTTGCGATATTGTATTATACTATGGTTGCTCACAACGATGCCATTGGGAGAAACTAGGTCAATGGTACATAGGTTTTCTCTTTATTATTTCTTAGAACTGCATGTAAATGTACAATTATTTCAATAAAGTTTCAATCACAAAAACTGGCTTAATAAGATAAAACAACCTGGGTGAAAAATCATGTTTGAAAAGCTCAAAGATGAAATGAGTTCAAAGATCTTACTGCACAAGACGAGATTCAAGTCTCAGCAGAGGGCATCCAGGTGGATGGCCCGCACAATTTGACCAGCCAAGGTGACTTGTGCCACAGTTAGCCACTCCACAGAAAAGGAGATTTTAATCAAAGTAGTAGTTTTCCAAGGGGCAGACCAAACAGTCAAGCTATTGGAAACAGATTGTCAGTACAAATATAATGAGATTTAGTTAGGAGTGTATCGACAAAATCCATGAAAACAGCCTTGTTTCTGTCTCCTGCGGAGAGTACCATGTCAGAATCTGACTCTGCAGGGTGAGTACTGATGCTGGACAGCTATGGCAACCCAGGAGACACTGCTAGACTTCAGCTTAGCTGAACCACTGGTAGCCCAAGCCCAACATATGGGGAACTTCTGTGAATATGTGCAGCTATTCTCATTTAAGAGACTGCCCTTTGGCACTTATGGGACAGAGAATCACAGGCATACAATACATTAATTTCTACTGCATACATGGATATAGGAATCAAAAACAGCATTCCATGGAATGCCCAGTAGGTTTAAACATGCATGCCCCATAAGCCTCTCCTATACTGTGAACACTTCTCAAACCTCATTGATTGGATACTGGCACCCCTCACCCCACAGGAACAGGAGGATGATAAAATGGGTATCTGTTTCAGAGCCATAGAATTTAGGGTTCATTTCCTACACAAAGTTCCCCAGCTCATTTGGATGGCTTAGTATCAGTTCCTCTTAAAGACAGAGACTTTAGTACACAGCCCACCTCAACATTCATATCTCCCCTTAAGGAAGCTGGGGTCAATGTAGCAGAGCAGGGAGGGATGAGGGCCCAGAAGGAGAAAGACACTTCATGCTAGTAAGCAAAGCATATTTCCTTTCCTTTCTGAGCACAGCCCGTGTCATCCATCTTTAGGAAGCTTTATGCACCTACTCTCTTATCTGTCTGGTGGACCAGGTAAAGTTCGAACTATTCCCCTGGTTTTTACCCAGAGTGGCTATAGATTTTCCAGCTTTCATGCTCAGGGCAGAAGCATATCTGTACCTGTTGTCTGAAAAGAGATGAATGTATTAGTAGCGATTCAGAGTAATGGGCCTGAGACTGACTGCAACACTGGGGAGCCAGATGGCCCCACATGAAGAACCACTAGAAACAAAGAAGACATTGTTCGGAAGGCTGTTTTTGAACTTACTTTTCAGTCTTCTGCCTACACTTTGCTCTCAAATTACTCCACACTAATAGGCAATGTAATGGAGGACAAGTTTATGGCCTGGTTGAAGGAACAAGTTGATCAATATATTTTTTACTAATGCCCATGAATTCTCTCAAATCCAATTAATCATTCATGAGAC
Organism: Cheracebus regulus; assembly: GCA_963574635.1. Taxonomy (NCBI): domain Eukaryota; kingdom Metazoa; phylum Chordata; class Mammalia; order Primates; family Pitheciidae; genus Cheracebus; species Cheracebus regulus. Next base: position 17,854 of record CAUYQU010100174.1, read on the forward strand.
CCTCATCCTTCTTTCTATTGCAAAGTTATGTTTCCGTCAGCATTTCAGCCCCACTGACAAATTGTTATAGCCCATGAAAGGTCTGAGATTTTGCAAATGAATGTGTTAGCCTAACACAGGTTTATAGGTACTGATAGAAGACACAGTATTCTTGAATCAGAGACAAAGGACTTTATTAATTATGACACAGCTGACATCTTGGGCCCACAAATAGACACTGATAGCCTAAACCTTCCCCTGCCATATAATCACATTTTCTTTTATTATATAACAGCCTTCACAATTTTGATTTGGGGAAGGCATGCATCTTACTAATTTTATCATATTTGACTTATAGCTCTACATAATTTACTTGTTTTATGTATTTATTATTTCATAATAGAAATAGCATGTAAAATATATTTCTCTTAACCTGAGAAAAGACTATAAAAATAAGGCTGGGTATGATGGCTCATGCCTGTAATCTCAACACTTTGGAAGGCCAAGGTGGTTGAATCACTTGAGGCCAGGAGTTCCAGGCCAGCTTGGCCAACATGGCAAAATAAAATACAAAAACTAGCTAGGTATGGTGGCACATGCCTGTGGTCCCAGCTATTTGGGATTCTGAGACACAAAAATCACTTAAAATGAGGAGGCAGAGGTTGCAGTGAGCCAAAGATAACACCACTACACTCCAGCCTGGTCAACAGAGTGAGACTCTCTCTCTCTCTCTCAAAAAAAAAAAAAAAAAAAGACTTTAAAAATAGTATCTATAACATGGTATTTGTCAATTTATCATGTAGTCTCCCAATTCCTGAGCTTATACCCATCTTTTATGGCTAGAATGTAGCTATAAATAAAAACATAATGTACTCGACACTTCTGTAGTTTGACCTGTTTTGCCCTTCAGGCATATCCTATGTTTGGCATATCCTATGTTTGTGAAAGTTAACTAGGGCTGAAAAGTGTCCCTCCTAAACAGCACTATATTTCTGTTTCAAGTGACCTCATTTTAAAACGTTTTCTAATGACAATTCCCTTAACATGTTAGTCGCATACTCTGAGTTACTTTAATGCTTCAAATAACACTAAAAATGAGACAAGTAAAATATAGCAGACGTGAGCATTGGTTCAGTGCCTACTCATCAAAAATGTTAGGAAGGGTATTCCAGCAGTACAAAAAGTTTCTGCAGTGTCTGCACTACAAAGCGCAGCGTCAATCCATTAAACTGCAAATGGGATGAATAGGTCTCTTAAACCACACATTCACACTATGCTTTTTTGTGGCACAAATCACATTTCTCTTTATGTATCAAGGGGGATGAATTATACAATATGGTCAATTAAATCACACTTAAAGAGGTAATAAAGGAAGCAGAATACAACAGTTTTTCTGTCAACGGATTATTTAAAAACATAAAAGTTCTGACCTGTGGGGGTTGTCGTTACTTATGCTTCTCAAATTTGCCCATACAACATGTGATCACCCCCTCGAATAAGCCTTTAGTTTGGGGATTCAGAATTATTCCCTGTTAATTTGATGAGGTCAATAAAATGTTAAAAACTATTCCAAAGTATGAAACGAATGTTGCTCAGACAAGCATACAAAGTGAGTGCTGGTTAAACTAGATTCATGCCTCTATAACATAATATAATCAGGATCACAATTGGTGCCTATGAAGAAAGGGTGTTCAAACAATATTGCATTTACATTAAAAATACTGATTCCTATTTAGGGTGCTGTGAGGAAATGAAACTTCTCTAGATTACTGTGTGCACTTATAAAAAGCCCCAGCTTCCTGAGACAGGAAATATGTACAAAAAAAGGACAAGAATATCTGCCTTCACTTCTACTGGAAATATTCCTTTTTCTTTTTACATACCATAAGAAATAGATCTGGAGCTCTTTTTCTAGTGAATTGCTCTGATCTGAGCAGAAAAGATAATGACACTTCTCTTATCTCCCTGAGAGGGTCAAGAGGTTACAACCAGACTAGATTCCCGGGTTTATCCCTGAAGGCTCACGGAAAACTAAGAAGCTTTCTCCCTGGATGTGTACATCTGACAAAGGAGAAATCTTGGAGGCATCTCTGGTTCATAAAACCCAGAGATGCTTGGGATTCATCTGACTTTTAGAGAGACTTTGGCATTCCAAAAGGTTAGGTGGAGAGCCTAGGATCCTTTCCATCCAGGTTCCAAAGGACAAGTTATCTCTCTCGCCTTTCAGTAGACTGCACTTTGACAGCTGTCCTTCATTTGTGCATAAATAAAGAATATTTGGCTGGGTGCGGTAGCTCATGCCTGTAATCCCAGCACTTTGAGAGGCCGAGGTTGGGATCACCTGAGGTCAGGAGTCCGAGACAAGCCTGACCAAAATGGAGGAAACTCCGTTTCTACTAAAAATACAAAATTAACAGAGCATTGTTGAGGGCTCCTGTAATCCCAGCCACTTGGGAAGCTGAGGCAGGAGAACCACTTGAACCCAGGAGATGGAGGTTGCAGCGAGCCGAGATCATGCCATTGCACTCCAGCCTGGGCAACAAGAGAGAAACTCCATGTCAAGAAAAAAAGAAAGAAAGAAAATGCGCTCTTTTTCATCTGTCTTCTACTCTTCTTCATCTGTCAATCTGACACTCAAGTAAAAATCTTCCATCAGTTCTCATTGCATTACCTGCAGGTCTAGGTGCAGGTGACTGACACTGGGATTACTTTGGCTGTAGATATGGTTGTATGAATGAAGAGGAGGTGCTTTGTGTTTCTGTAGTATTTATATGTAATAAATTCTGTTCTATTTACACTTGTTAAATTACATTATGTTTTAAAACAACTGATCTTATAGATAAGGCAATTCAAAGACAGAGTATATATAGATTACCTTCTGAGAACATTTGGCCAGTAAGAAGTGAAGGACTGTGGAGAAAATAGTTGCGTGGCATAACTCCAAAACCCATGGCATTAATTACTAGGCTGCCTTTATCACATACGGTATTGACCAGATTCAGGAGCTCAAGGCATATGATTGCTGCATTCTATTGTCTTAAAAACCTTAAACCAAGATAAGCCTACCTTTTTCTCTCTCTCTCTCTTTCTCGTTCTCTCTTTAAAAGCAGAATTAATGCATGACATCCTTCCTTTATCACTCAATAATAGTAAAATACAGATAATACACAAATTAATATTTCAAGCCTCATTTTATGATCTTAGATAAATATGAAGATTATATAAGTAATTTAGGTCTTCCACAGATTCCTACTTAGCTTTCATCACCTGTAATTTTTTTGTTGTTGTTGTTGTTTTAAAGAATGAAAGAAAGAAAGAGAAAGAGATTTTAGAAAAAGAGAGAAAAGGAGAAAGAAACAGCAAAAGAAAGAAAAAAGAATGAAAGAGAAAGAAAGAGGAAGAGATTTTAGAAAAAGAGAGAAAAGGAGAAAGAAAGAAACAGCAAAAGAAAGAAAAAAAAGAAT